>JAVUPR010000364.1:600000-858323 GCA_036785695.1 Gentiana straminea
TTTGTTGGGTAAGAATGATTCAGTCCAGTCCAGTGTGTTTTCTACTGGTTTTTCAGATCTAAAATGCCTTTAAATGCCCCTTCTTGGGTGCTTATAACTTATGGGTAGTAATGATTTCTTGTGGTTTAATTTGTCCTTAGCTCTTTATTGCTAACATGATACTGTAGAAAAACATAAGCATACGAATCGTGGAAAAAATAAAGAGAAAGGATTTTATTCTTATGTTGATATTTTTCTGTAAATTTTTCTCTGGTTTTCTTGATACAACCACAGCTCCTCTTATAGTACTACAAACTCTAACCTATCGTTTATCTGTTTGTGTTTTTTGAATTTTGAATCTTTAGAGTTAAACTCACAGCTATGGGATAACCACATAAATTGGATTATCACTATGTCAGATTACAAGGACCATCGTCTTCAGCTACAAACAAACTCCAGTGCGTCTGTTTGAATGAGTCTACAATGGTAAGGCTTCTTCCTTATCTCCCCTTTATCTTGTATTTGAAAAACCCTTTGGTTCTTGGAATTACCTTTGCATTTATTCGAATAATTTTGTGCCATTTTCTGCAATTTATCCGGATCATGAATCATCTTCGCTGAAGACTCGTTTGTTGTCTGAATTATTTGCTATTTGATGTCTGAATGTTTGATTCATGTCCGTTAATACCCCCCCTCAAACGAGGCTGGGGCTTGAGGCCGAGTTTGTGTCGAAGAAACTCAAATGCAACCTTGGGTAAAGCCTTAGTAAATATGTTTGCTAGCTGGTGTGACGCTGGAACATGTTGTGTAACTATAAGATGTTTGGCCACTTGTTCTCTGACATAATGATAATCTAATTCAATGTGTTTACTCCTGGCATGAAAAACAGGGTTTATAGTCATATGTAGAGCACTTAGATTGTCTGATAGGAGAATTGGTGTAGAGGTTAGGGATATGTGTAGTTCTTGCAAGAGATAAGATATCCAAGTGATTTCTGATGCAGTGTGAGCCATGGCCCGATATTCTGCTTCTGAGCTTGACCTAAAGACTGTAGGTTGTTTTTTTTTCACACCATGAGATTAGATTTGGGCCAAGAAAAGTGCAGTATCCTGTTGTAGACCTTTGAGTGAACTCACAACCAGTCAGTCTGCATCTGAAAAAGCCACAAGAGTTGGCCAATCTGCATCAGTGTCGGTAAATGCCTATAAGTTTGTGGTAGGACCTTTGTTGAGGGACAAGCCATGCCCCAGAGTGCCCTTGACATAACGAAGTATCCTGTGAACCAAAGATAAATGGAAGGTAATAGGCTGATGCATGAACTGAGAGACATAGTTGACGCTGAATGCTAAATCTGGTCTGGTAAATGTAAGGTATTGTAGAGCTCCCACCAGGCTTCTGTAATATGTGGGGTCTAGGAGTGGATCTGAGCTTGAGTCATCTTTATGCTTGGTGGCAAGAGGGGTCGGGTCCTCATAGGTTTGCAATCTGTCATTTGAGCTTTGTCTAGGATAGTAGCAGCATAATGTGTCTGGCTAAGATGGAAGCCAGTGTTGGTGTGGTGGACCTGTACTCCAAGGAAATGGTGGATGAGACCTAGATCCTTCATTTTGAATTCTTGACTGAGTAGTCCAATGAAGGTCTCCAATAAAGTGGCCCTGGAACCTGTGAGCAGAATATCATCCACATACAACAGTAGTACTAGAGTACCATGATTAGAATGATAGTAAAATAACGAGGGATCAGAAAGGCTGCATTTGAACCCATATTGAACTAAAAATTGACTAAACCTGTCAAACCAAGCCCTGGGGGCCTGTTTTAGCCCATAGAGAGCCCTGTCCAGTTTGCACACATGATTAGGATAGGAGGGATGTTCCATACCTGGAGGTTGAGCCATGTATAGGTCTTTTGTGATGAATCCATGCAGAAAGACATTTTTGACATCAAGCTGTTTAACAGGCCAGGACTGGTTTAGGGCCAAACTGAGGACAATCCTGATTGTGCTAGGTTTAACCACTGGAGGATAGGTTTCTATATAATCAACTCCATCTATCTGGCTGTATCCTTTGGCTACAAGTCTAGCCTTCAGTCTTTCTAATGTCCCATCTGGTTTGAGTTTGGTCTTAAAGACCGACTTAGACCCAATAATATGCATGTCTGGGGTCCTTGGTACTAGATGCCAGGTGTGATTACATGCTAGGCCATCTAGTTCTTCCTTCATAGCTGCTTTCCAACCTTCATGTTTGAGGGCAAATTTCACAGATTTGGGTTCCTTAGGTATATCTGGAAGGGTGACTGTAAGGGCATATTTAGGGTTAGGTTTAAAGATACCATGCTGAGCTCTAGTGACAATCTGAGGTGTCTCTATGTGGTCTGGTCCTGTTGGTTCTGACTGTTCTGGTGTGGAAGGGACAAGGTGTTCAGTGTTTCCAGGGGAATCAAATGATGGAAGAAAGGTAGATCCTGAGGGAGATGCATGTGGTAAAGAATCTGTAGGAGATTCTATAGGAAGGGACATAGGAATTGATTGATCATAGGAACTGGTGTCTTGTGTCTGATCTGGAGGGATGTTGTCAGGTGTAATGGATGCTATAGGGGCATAAATTGGGCCTGATCTGATGTTGGTGTATGGTCTGTGGCTGGTGAGATGGGAGTGGAGGTGTCCAAGGTTTGGGACCAGGAATCAAAGATTGTGTTGACAGAGGTTGAGTTAAAGGAATCTTTGATTTTATAAGGGAGGAGTGTTTAATCAAATGTGACATGTCTACTCATGAAGAACTTTCTGGAGGTAGGATGAAAACACTTATAACCTTTGTATTGGGTGCTATAACCTACAAACACACATGGGACGGTTTTTGGATCAAATTTATGGTTTTTGGTATCCCAAGTGTAGGGGTAACACCTACTTCCAAAGACTCTAAGACTTGAGTAATCAGGATGAACTTTATGCACAACAAAATAAGGGGAGTTCATATTAAGGACATTTGTAGGCAACCTGTTTATCAAGAACACAGCAGTGGAAAAAGCCTCTACCAACAAATACAGAGGTAATCTGCTATGGAAGAGCATAGTAAGTCCTAAATCTCTAATAGTCCTATGCCTTCTTTCAACTATTCCAGTTTGTTGGGGTGTGTGGGCATGATATAAGTGATGACAGTTAAAATATACCCATTTATGTCATCAATTCTAACCTTAAATCGGAGTTAATTATATATATTTCATATTTAATCACGTGTTTATATTTATTATTTAATGATAAGTGATTATTAATATGATAATTGGTATTTAGCTATTTTTATTATAAAAGAGCAATTAATTGTGTGATAAATGCGATTTTGCGAGATCATGATAAATCGGGAAGATAATTATCACGCAATCGGGAGATCTCAAGATAAAAGAGAAGAAAATCGGAGCATTGAAGAAAAGATTAATCAGATCAATTCAAAAGCATGGAGTGGGGAACAAGTCAGACGAACCGAAGTAAAAACGCGTAAAGAAGGAGGCTCGGTCGACCGAGCCATGCCATTCGGTCGACCGAGCGTGTAGGTTCGGTCACCCGAGCCTAATGTGATAAATGCATGTCAATCTTCTGGATTCTCCCTATATCGGCTACAACTTCTATATAAACAGCAGCCACGAAATTGAGAAGATACCACCACTACAACACAGAAACAATTCATACAATTTTAGCCTTTAAGTTTTAGTTTTATTTTCTTTATGTTCGTACATTGTGGATTCGTCGGATTCTCCGATTAGGGAGCGCATTAAAGAGTGGGAGTCACTCTCGTCTTCGAGGGTATGACTATTCAATTATGCAATCTTTATTCGTAGATCTGTTATATTTTATTATGGAGTAATTTTATTTGTATTGATTGCGTGATGTAGATTAATTTACGAACCCATGTGTTTAGGTTAGAAACGTTAAGAAGTAATCATGATTTGTTCCGGCACGGAAGCGTGTTCGGTCGACCTAGACGTGTCACTCGGTCGCCCGAGTCTTCGTCGTTCGGTCGACCGAGCCACGGCAATGTGTAGGGCAATATTATGATCGGCTTCGACTACGTCGATTCTCCGAATTGGAATTAAAACGAGTAATTAAACCGATCAACTTAGTTATTCGTCATCATAATTTAACATGAAACCTAAAAAGTGATTGTTACTTAGGATATAGATTGAATCGGCATCTAAGAAGTACGCCTTACCCTAGGAATGTTGCTTAGATGAGGTTACGGTTTATACCGGCATCCCTAGTCTCGTAATTGTGTCAGAAGTTATATGAGATGGAGGCCTTAAAAAGCGAAGTCACGTAATGGAGGCACGATGATTTAGAGGGCCTAATTGGAACTAAATCTACCTTAGGGGATGACTCCCGTAGTCATAATAATTAATCTTTAACGTTTGTTTTGTCTCGTTATCATCCTAATTCACATGGGGGAGTTATAATCTACTAGCGTAATCAATACTATTTGTTTAGATAATATCAACCGTATTATCCGTGCTTCGTAGACTTTAGTTTGTCTTAGTCGTCTTTTGTGTCTTGTGGTTGTCACTATTTTATTTATTGCATTTAGTTGGTCGTAGACCGCCCTTTCAATTTAGTTCTAATAGGATAAAGTTGTGTTTTATTTGTGCCGAGTCTCTGTGGGATCGACCTCGACTCTATCTGGCTGTACTACAATTGAACCTAGTTCTCTTGCTAGTGAGTTAGTAGGCATCGAGTTAATAGTTTAACTTGACCTCCATCAATAAGGTGTGTAATGCATGTTGCTAGAAAGTGATTGGACAACTTATTATTAATAAATTCACCTCCCCCATCAGAATGAAATCTCTTTATGTGTGTGTTAAACTGTCTTAGGATATAACTCTCAAAGTTGTAAAACACAGTAGTAAAATCAGACTTCTGTTTAAGGGGAACAAACCACATATACTTAGAATAATCATCCACAAATGTAACATAATATTTAAAATGATTAATAGATTCAACAGGGGCATGGCCCCACAAGTCACAATGTATCAATTCAAACAAACAAGTACTGGTATGATCTGAATAATTGAATGGGAGTTTTGACAGCTCTCACATATATGCTCCGTTTTATTTTGCCCTAATACCTCTATGAGGCCCTTATTCCTAAGAAACTGAACTGTAGAGGACTGAATGTGCCCTAAACGTTGATGCCAGAGCTCTGTTGAACCTGACTTGAACCTGTGAGCAAAGTATACTTCTGGTGTACTAGAAAGTATGTAGAGTTCCAACCTAAGTGCACCCCTCAGTAGGACCTGTCTTGTTGCTTTGTCCTTCATCACAAAACCAGTATTAGTAAAAACGCATTCTGCTGAGTGCTGGTGTGATAGTTGTGTGACTGAGAGTAAATTTCTTTGTAAGTTTGGTACATACAACACATTTATGACAGATATAGGTGATGTAGTTGTAAATAAGTGCAACTCTCCTATACCTAGAATGGGTAGTTTAGTGCCATCTCCAATGATAACATACTCTGAACCTAAGTAAGGTGATAGATTATGAAGTATGGATTTGTTACCTGTCATATGGTTGGATGCTCCTGTATCTATTATCCACTCTGTCTCAGCCACTGTGTTGTCCAGTGTTAATGCTGGTAGAGCTTGTGGCAGTGCATCATTCTCAGCTTTCTGTTTGGCGTTCCACCAGCAAATCTTTGCAATATGCCCTTTGACTCCACAAGACTGGCAAGTATGATCTCTATACTGGTCCCTTTCTGCCTTTGACATTCTCCTAAAGACCTGTCCTTCATGTTGCCTTTGATTGTTGTTTGCAGCTTGTCTTGCAGAGTTTTGTTGAGCCTGGAATCCTCTACCCGTAGAATTGAACCTGGGTGTGTTGTTGTTGCCGTTGGATTGTTGTGGTGTCCTTTGACCATAAAAGGCCATGTGAGGTAGATTCTCCGATTCCTTGTTCATAGAGAACCATGTCCTTCTCTGATCTAGGCTCTGTAGTTGTGATACCAACTCAAAGTATATAGGCCTTGGGGGTTTCAGCATAGTAGTAATGAAGGTCTCATATTCTGGTCCTAGGCTTGTAAGGAGATAATAAACCTTTTCTGGATCTGTGATTGGCTTTCCAATTGCTGTAAGACTGTCACACAAACCCTTGAAGGATCTGACATGGTCAATGATATTTTTATCATCACTCTTCCTGAGGTAGGTTATTTGTTGCCTCAGATTGAACTCCTTTTCTTGTGAGTCTTGTGCATATGAGTTTTGCAAAGCTTCCCATACAGCCTGTGCAGTATTTAGTCCAATAACCAGGCCCAAGGATTCCTCAGATAAAGACCTTATAATCCATCATCTTAGCATTCTGTCTGCTTTTTTCCATGAGATATATTCTGGATTCTTTGTTACTGTGGTGGTTTCAGCTCCTGCTGCTATTGGAGTATATCTGTTGATGAAGTTTGATTGCCTGCTGGATTTGTGGCTGCTGCTGTTGCTGTGATAAATTCTGGTGGTGCTGGTGTGTCATTTGTGAGATGCCCTGCTAAATCTTGACTCTCAGCAAGGGCAAGAACCTGTTCACGCCATAGAGGGTAATTTTTTGAGTGTAATTTCAAGCTGATAAAGTTTGCTACATTGATTGAGAGGGTTGTCATGGTGCTAGATCACCAATAGCTCTGCTACCATGTAGAAAAACATAAGCATACGAATCGTGGAAAAAATAAAGAGAAAGGATTTTATTCTGATGTTGATATTTTTCTGTAAGTTTTTCTCTAGTTTTCTTGATACAACCACATCTCCTCTTATAGTACAAGGACTCTACTACAAACTCTAACCTATCGTTTATCTGTTTGTGTTTTTCGAATTTTGAATCTTTAGAGTTAAACTCACAGCTATGGGATAAACACATAAATTGGATTATCACTATGTCAAATTACAAGGACTATCGTCTCCAGCTACAAACAAACTCCAGTGCGTCTGTTTGAATGAGTCTGTAATGGTAAGGCTTCTTCCTTATCTCCCCTTTATCTTGTATTTGAAAAACCCTTTGGTTCTTGGAATTATCTTTGCATTTATTCGAATAAATTTGTGCCATTTTCTGCAATTTATCCGGATCATGAATCATCTTTGCTGAAGACTCGTTTGTTGTCTGAATTATTTGCTGATGTCTGAATTATTTGCTATTTGCTGTTTGAATTATTTGCTATTTGCTGTCTGAATGTTTGATTCATGTCCGTTAATAGATACATCCATCAAACATTCATTCTTATTTAACATAAACATATGCTCCTACATTATCCTTGCTGCAATAAATGTTGTTATCTCTGTTCTCCTCCTTGGTGTTCAGTTTAAAGACTTTCAGTTTAAGAATCTGTGGGAGTGGGATGGGAACAATTTTTTATATTTTTTCATCAGAATATATCATACAACCTAATGGCAGGTAGCTTAAGTTCTTTTGTTAACCAATTTCATCAAATGATCTATATGATCCTTTACGGCATACATCTGCTGCAATTGTTTGCAAAAGATACCATCAGTTAGAAAATGAGAAGTAATTCAGATGACTAACATGAAGAAAATCAGAATACACAGACGGAAGACTCTGAAACTGTTTTTATTAAATTGATTAAAATGCTTACAATGGATCTCACTTATATATAGTAGAAGATAAATGCTATGAGATAAACCTAAATATTTATTCAAATATAATTTGAATAATTTAAATACAAATAAACAAATTTTTATTTAAACAACTAATTTATCTCCACAAAATAGTCTCTTCTTTGACTCCATTTTTTTTTATCTCTTTGTCTTTATCTTTATTACCCTCCCTCAAACGTTGTCGGGGTTGGAGGCAACGTTTGCCTGTCAACAAAGAAGATGATGCATCTTTTGACACCCACGGCTCTAAGCTCTTGGCTCTTGGCTCTCGGCTTCGGCTTGTGGTATTTTTTTTGTTGTTGTCTAAAGTCTGTGAAGTCTTCCTTAATGACGACGACAAACATATTCTCTAACTCTGCACGGTCTGACGGAAGGATTTGTCTTCCTCAAATACATCTAAAATATATTGATATGAAATGGATACCAAAAGAAGAACATTGATGATATATGTATGAATCTCTTTTCATTTATTTATGCCTGAAAATAAAACAAATACTTGAAAAAAACGAATTGCACTCTGAAAGAAAAAAATGAGATTTTTTTATTTATTTTTATTTTTATAATTACGTTGAATAATGGAAAACGTGGAAAAAAATGGAAACAAATTTGATAAACCAAAGACGGCAAAAGGATTCAACAAGCATCTAAGTTAATCTTTAAATAATAAATAAAACGGGCCTCTCAAACAGGGGCGGCTCCACCCACAAGCTTGTGGGTGCGGCCGACCCCCTAAAATATTTTTTTTTTTTAACTACAGTGGAGATTTTTTTTAATAAACGCATATCTACATGCAGAATCGACCCCCTTATTTTTACGCATCGACCCCCTATTTTTTATCTCGTTACTCTATAATTACGTATACAGAGGTAAATATACAAATATATGTGTGATACGGGAAAAAATTGATAAATTTCCGACCCCCTTGTCAAAATTCCTGCAGCCGCCCCTGCTCTCAAATCACCCATAGATTCAACCCACCGTATTCATTCTTATTTAACATAAATGTTGTTTGTTTGTTATCTCTGTGGCCTCCGACCTATGGATGCTAAAAAAAAAATACTCAGTTTCTTAAAACCAATATGGGGGCTCTAGTTTCAGTTTCTTTCTACAAGATTATATGTTTTTTTTTATGCCCCACGCTTTATTCATGGCACTGTAGTGTTCATAGTTTGTTTTCTTATGCATGTTTCCATGTGTTTGTATGCATAGAGGTAATTCATATGGCCTTATTAAGATTCATTCCACTTTGGTCAGATCCGGCCCGGTCATTGATCCGGAAAAGACACCGGGTCACCAGGTCAATGGTTCAATCGGTGGATCAGTGGTTCAACCGGTGGTTCACATCATATACTTAAAAAATATAATTGAATATTCAAAACATAAAGATAAAATAAAATATGACATCCCTAATTATTTTCAAAATACTCCAACAAACACAATTACAAATTAGACAACATAAAATCCTCAAATGATTATCTGTTGTGCAAGTTAAAGCGCAAATAATTAGTCTTTTCTTTAGGTAAGTGTTGTAGCTACTGCAAAATTTCATACATTCCTGAAAAAACACAGCAATACATCCAATCCATAATGAAAACAAGCTCATTATCTTCACTTCAAATTTTCGACCGTAAATAAAGTACAAATACCCCTACATACCAATAATTATTTCCAATAAAACAAAAAAGAATACATACTGCTGCTTGACTTTTTTTTTGCCGGGTTGGCCGGGTCAGAACGGTTCACTTGCTTAAACGGTCGAATGCTTGACCCGGCACGGGTCTGGGACCGGGTCACCGGGTTGACCGGTTCGACCCCCGGGCCGGGCCGGGTCTGATAACTTAGTTTGTTTTCTTATATTCCCGTGTGCTTCTGGGCTGTAAACAAATATGAATCATACAATTTAAATTCAATTTTCTAAAAATAAAAGGTCTGCAGTTAGTTACATATATGCACTCCGCATATAGCGGGTGAGATTGTACCCGATAACTTCCCATATTTTAGACAAAACAATCATTTTTTTTAGTCTCAGTGCCAACAACAAAAGTACTAATTAATAAAATAAACAGTGGGAGTATTTAAATTTCGGTTGAACGGAAAATTTTCAAATGAATATGAAAATTTGAATTTACATTGGGCGGGAAATTTTTTGAAAGTTTGAAATTTTAAAATTCAATTTGAAATGTCGAAACTTATTCCGGCGGAAAAATGCGTGCCTATATACACTTTGCAAATTCCTCTCGTCTATGTTGCACGGACACCGACACGGACACGGCGCACGAAACGACACGGACACGGCGATACGACAACTTTCAAAAATATATGACACGACACGCCGGGAACACGTAGTATATATATATATATATATATATATATATATATATATATATATATATATAAATATATATAAAAAAATACAAAAAAATACAAAAAATACAAAAAAAATATAAAAAGTTATAAAAAGCCGTGTCGGGAACGTGTCCCCCGTGTCCGGGACGTGTCCCTCCGTGCCCCGACGTATCGCTGGCGTGTCGGTTTTTAAAATTTAATTTAACATTATTTTAAATCAACCGACACGTGTCGGCGCGTATCGGACGCGTGTCGTGTCGGACGCGTGTCGGATACGGCGCACGTCACCCATATTGGAGTGTCGGTACATCATAGCCTCTCGTGTACTTAATAAGAAAAAAAGGTCCAAATTCATTTATGTCTCTGTAAATCTATCTCTCCAAATTCTCTCACTCCTCTTCATCTTCTCTTCACCTCTCCTTTCATTCCCACGACACTGGTGTATCTCTGTGTCAATATAGAATAAATACTACAGCCCAGGCCGAAAATTTGTGGTCGGAATTCGCAGATCAAAATTTGGCCCGCGAAAGTTGCAGACCTAAATTTGCAGGTCAAATTTTGCAAGGTATTATTGGATTTGAGAAATGGAGTTCGAAATTGAAGTTTTCTTTAACAATTTCTTTTCCATAAACCAAGTTAGTCGAATTTTAATGGATTTGCCAAGGAAAAAGAAAAAAACATAAATTTTTTTTTGAGGTGTTACTTTTTTTGCCATCGTGAGCGACAATGTGATACATCTCTATACTACACCCACCTTCTCCTTAAACAACACAATTTCACCCAAGTCTCAATCTCTTTTGTGAAAGGTAATCTTTTTATGATGTTTTAACTTGTGTCTTTTACCTCATTTTGGTCTATAATTTTGTCAGTAAAGTGACTTAAACTCTACATCCTGGTGAACTAATCGAAGAACTGGTGTGTGATGGACGGTGAGAAGTGTATTCAATCCGCGCGTGCGTCGAGTAGGGTGGAGTCTACTGAGGCCTCAGCAGGGTGACTATCAGCAGGGTGATAGTCTGCTGAGTCCTGGAATTCAGCAGGGTCCCACATTTGTTAATTCTGTTATGTGACAGCTATACAGTGTCATTAAAAGGAGGACACGTGTAGGGGTATTTATGGTGCATCAGACAAAGATTTCTGGCGGCTAAGGTTTAGGGATTTGTGCTATAAATACGATTGTTGTCTCATTATCCGAGTGTGTTGAAATCAGTAAAATTCGGTGCATAATAAAATATCTCTTTTCTCGCCGTGGTTTTTTACCTCTCCCACCGAGAGGTTTTCCACGTTAAATACGTGTTCTTCTTTTTTCGTTATCTCCTTTGATTGTTTATGTTTGATTGCTTCGTTTTCGTTTCGCATCCGAAGTTATCTCCATCCGTTTTATAACAAGTGGTATCGAGCAAGGTTTTGGAGAAAACAACCGTACGATCAACTTCATCTTCACCAAGACCTTGACAAGGTGCTAGGATCTCGTGATAAAGTTGTAATCTTTAGCAAGGAAATATGTCGGCGGTAAACGTAAAAATCGATAAATTTACGAGGAAGGAACGAGTTTTGGTCCGTGGCAAATCAAGATGCGTGCCTTGTTGAAACGACGAGGTTTGTGGAATCCTTTATCCGACAAACCAAATACAAGTGCGCGAGATTATGCCGATCGGAAGAGAAAGCACATTCAACCATCATGTTGTGCTTATCGATGATGTTATCACCGAGGTTCCGAGGAAGACACCGCGGCCAAGTTGTGGAAGAAGCTTGAAAGCTCGTATATGACCAAGTCACCGACCAACAAGTTGTTGTTGAAACGAGAGGTTGTTCGGTTTGAAGATGCATGAAGGAAGTCCACCGAGGGAACATACGGACCATTTGAACACAATATTGCTTGATTTAAGAAATATTGATGTTAAAATTGAAGATGAAGATGCGCCCTAATCCTGTTGGTGTCATTACCGGCATCATATGAAAACTTTGTGCGATCTTTCATAGTTGGAAAGGATACGGTAGCTTTGGAGGATGTGAGGTCCGCCTTACATGCCGGGGAGCTTAGACACAAGGTCATTGGAACAGACGATCGGAGTGTTCTTTGGGCTAGTAGCTAGCGACAATAGTGGAAAAGGATATGGACGAAGAAGAAAAAGAAGTCGGTGTCCAAAGGTCCTAAGTCTACCGATGTACGTAATTCTCGTAAGGAGCGGGGACATTGGAAGTCCAATTGTCCAAGGAAGAAGAAACGCGGGAAGGCAATTCGGCACAACAGCCTTTGGCTACCGAGCAATCGATGAGGATGCGGTTCTAGTTGCGGGGGATTCTACACACCATAATGATGTGTGGATACTTGATTCTCGGAGCATCCTACCATATTTGTCCAAACAGGGAGTGGTTTTCTACTTATGAGCGAGATAGATGGTGGTCAAATCTATATGGCCAACAAGAAGGTCCGTAAAGTTGTGGGAATTGGCTCGGTAAAGTTAAGGACGAGAGGATGGTAAATTTTGTACACCGAAAGATGTAAGACATGTTCCACGAGATGACCAAGAATTTGGTATCTCTTAGTCTCTTGGACGTGCAAAGGGTTCAATTTCAAGGGTGAAGGTGGACGGTCGAATGTCTTCAAAGATTCGGTTGTAGTCCTCAAAGGCATCAAGAGGGAACCTTGTATATATTACAAGGATCTATCCGTATCGGCACCTAGCTCGTTGTTGCATCCTCAATAGTTCACCGATCTCAGCGAGACTCGGTGTGGCACATGAGACTTGGTCACGTGGGTGAAAGGGGTATGCGAGATTCTTTCTTCAGAGTTTTCTTGGGGGATATAAGGTCAAGAATGCGGACTTTTGTGAACATTGTGTGTTTGGGAAGTTGCATAGAAGTAAATTCTCAAGCGGGGTTGCACAACACAAAGGCAACACTTGATTATATCCATTTAGGCTGGCTGGGGTCCATCAAGAGTTGAGTCATTGGGTGGTCACGGACATTTTGTGTCATTCATAGATGACTATTCAAGGATGACTTGGGTGGTGATGATGAAGAACAAAAGTGATGCATTCGGTAACTTCAAGCGAGTGGAAGGCCACTAGTGGAGAATCGTTAGGCAAGAAAATCAAGAAGCTTCGTACGGATAATGGTCCGGAATTTCTTGGACGGATTTTGATTCATTTTGTGCGGTGAGGGTATTGCCGGACATCATACTTGTAAGGAATACACCTCGGCGAATGGTGTAGGCGAAAGGATGAATCAAACTCTTTTGGAGAGGGCAAGATGTATGCTTTCTCAATTTGGTTTATCAAGGAGATTTTGGGCGAGAGGTTTAAAAAAAAACGACTTGCTACTTAATCAACGGGAGTCCTCACACGGGGATCAATCTCAAGACACCATTTGAGATGTGGTCGGAGCAAGCCCGCCGACTACTCGGTTCTAAGGGTTTTTGGGAGTACGACTTACTATCATGTTAGTGAAGGGAAGTTAGAACCAAGAGCCAAGAAGGGAGTGTTTGTGGGGTATGGTGATGGAGTGAAAGGATATAGAATTTGGTCATCACAGAGTCCGAGTAATCCTCGGCGGGGACGTTGTGTTTGATGAAAATTCTATGTTAAACTCATCGGTGGGGAGGTCTGCGAGTCCGAAACCGATCGAATCCGATAGTGTTGAGAAACAAGGTGGAGCTTCAGGTGGAGTCTACCGATATGCAACAATCGGTGGATCCAAATCAACACTATACCGATCCGGATAATGAACCGAGAATCCGATCCAAGCCGTCCGTCGAGACCTCGGCGGGGCGTCATACAAACATTGATCGGCGAGTCTAGGCGCGGCGAAGTTCAGAAGATCTAATGTTGGGACACCTCCAAGGAGATATGGATATGATGATTTGGCTGGATATGCACTCCAAGTTGCGAGAAGAAGTAGAGGTTGTTGAACCTACTACTTACGGGGAAGCGATGACATGTACGAAGCATCCCGGTGGCATCGCCATGGGAGATGAAATGGAGTCATTATTGAAGAATCAGACTTGGGAATTGGTCAAACAGCCTACCGACAAGGGAGTTGTGACTTGTAAATGGATTTTCAAGAAAAAGGAAGGAATAACAAAGGCAGAAGGGGTCAGGTATAAGGCACGTTTGGTTGCAAGAGGATTCAGTCAAAAGGAAGGAGTTGACTTTGATGAAATATTTTCACCAGTGGTCAAACACACTTCAATCAGGGTGTTACTAGCAATGGTGGCACAGCAGGATCTGGAACTTGAGCAATTAGATGTGGCGCTACACATGGTGAGGTGGATAAGGAGATATACATGACACAGCCTGAGGGTTTTCAAGTTCCTGGAAAGGAAAATTATGTTTGCAAGTTGAAGAAATCGTTGTATGGTTTGAAGCAAGCTCCAAGGCAGTGGTATAAAAGGTTTGACAGTTTTATGCTTCAGCAGGGTTATAACAGAAGTCCATATGACTGTTGTGTTTACTTCAGTCTGATGAAAGATGGATCATATATCTATCTTGTCCTGTATGTGGATGACATGCTGATAGCTGCAGCAAGGAAGTCTGATGTTCAAAATCTGAAGAACCTTCTTAGTGCTGAATTTGAAATGAAGGATTTGGGTGCAGCCAAGAAAATCTTGGGGATGGAGATCTGGAGAGATAGAAGGCAAAAGAAATTATTCTTGTCTCGGCGGGGTTATGTGCGAAGATATTGGCCAAGTTTGGGATGTCTGGCGTGCAAAACCAATAGATACTCCTATGGCATCAAATGTTCATTTGTCCGTTTATGCTTCACGATCGAACCAAGAGAAGGAGTATATGTCAAAAGTTCCCTATGCTAGTGCGGTTGGCGATCGATGTATGCCATGGTGTGCACTAGGCACGATCGGCTCGGGCGGTCGGTGTTGTCGCGGGTTTATGGCTCAACCGGTAAGGAACACCGGAAAGCGTTAAAAGGATATTCGGGTACACGAGAGGTACGAACGATGTTGGTCTCATTTATGGAGGTGATGCGGGTCCGGTCACGGTGCTACTCGTGATGCGATTATGCGGTGATGTTGACGGTAGAAAATCAATGATTGGTTATGTGTTTACATTGGGAAATGCGGTGGGCGGTGGAAAGCTACTCTTCGGGCTACGGTAGCCTTATCAACTACCGAAGCGAGAATACATGGCTCTTACTTGAAGCGACTAAGGAGGGTATCCGGTTGAAGGGGCTAGTCGGTGATTTGGGGTTGCATCGGGATCGGTGATATATATTGTGACGTCTTAGTGCAATATGTTTAGCCAAAGATCGGGTTCATCATGAGAGAACCAAGCATATTGATGCCGGTATCATTTTCGAGGAATGAGAAGAGGGTTGTAGTGAAAAAGATCGGCACCAAGGATAACCTTGCGATATGTTCACTAAACCGATTCGACGAGTAAGTTCCGGCTTTGCTGGACTTACCGAATATTCAAAGCTTATAATGCGTTTCGGAAACTTTGCGAGGGCGGATCGGTGGAGTGGATCTTTGTGGAGATAGTCCGGTACAAGTACATCCGGCATTGACGAATGCATACGGTACAAGTACATCCGGTTATGCAATCTGTTTGACTCGAAGTGAGAGTTGAAGTCAAGGTGGAGATTTGTCGGTAAAGTGACTTAAACTCTACATACGGTGGAACCAATCCGAAGACTCGGTGTGTGATGGACGGTACCGAGAAGTGTATTCAATTTCGTGCATCGGTAGGGTGGAGTCTGCGAGGCCTCGGCGAGGTGACTATCGCGGGGTGATAGTCGCCGAGTCTGGAATTCGAGCGGGGTCCCACATACGTTAATTCGTTATGTGACGGCCTATACGGTGTCATTAAAAGGAGGACACGTGTAGGGGTATTTATGGTGCATCGACAAAGATTCCGGCGGCTAGGGTTTAGGGATTTGTGCCTATAAATACGATTGTTGTCTCATTATCCGAGTGTGTTGAAATCGTAAAATTCGGTGCATAATAAAATATCTCTTTTTCTCGCCCGTGGTTTTTTACCTCTCCCACCTGAGAGGTTTTCCACGTTAAATCGTGTTCTTCTTGTTTCGTTATCTCCTTTGATTGTTTATGTTTGATTGCTTCTATTTCTGTTTCTTGCATCTGAAGTTATCTCCATCCGTTTTATAACAAATTTTAAGTGAGATTTTCCTATCCCAAAAGGCGGATAGGTTTTGTTGTTATTTCTCCTTGTTGTGCTTTGACTATTAAGTAATATGTCTGTAGAGAATTTGTGTAGACTGTAGATATACTAATTCATGGTTGTGAAATGAAGTCTCTCTTTTTTTTTTTCTTTTTTTTTTTTCGTTCGTTTAATTTCTTGCAAAGTTTTAGATCTGCACTTAAAATTTTCACTTGATTTAAGAATAACAAAGTCTGTAAATAAATGTTGATGTTGTTTAGTGGTTTGATTTCTCAAATCAATCAAAGTATATCATGCTCCTGTAGAGTGATTTTGTACTTATCATGGGTGCTTTAGTTTGAAATGTAATTTGATTAACGATCGTGTTATTGTGCTGAATTTTGCTGCAAAAAAAGGTATTGTTCTTGTGTTGTTTCTTTAAAAAAAAATTTAGTGCCGGAATTAATAGGGTGCCAACAGTAATTTGACATGTCCCGATCACCGGTTTATGTTAATATATAAGATCTCAAAATGAACAGAAAAAAAAAATGAAATTTGGTGAAAGAATTTTGATTATCGGTATTCTAAATCAAAAGTTACGTATGATAAGAAAGACGCTCCGATTAATGCAAATATTTTTTCGTCTTTCAAAACTTACATCGGAAGGGTATCGTATGATATCTCAAAATGAAGAAGGGAAAAAAATATGAATTTTGGTGGAAATTTTTTGATGATCGGAATTTTAAATCAAAAGTTACGGTTGTTTGAAAGGAAAAAAAAAAGACTTGCAACTGATGAGAGGAACGACACGCGCGTTTATTTGTATAGTAAATGTATTTTTGTCCATGTAATTTTTTTTTATCCTTTTGTATTAAAAAATATATTTTTGGCTGCCCAAAAAGGGAACAATACAAACCCTAATGCTCCCCTATATATTAGACTTAATAGTCGCCGCCTACCTTGCGCTACTTTCCAAAAACAAAATGGCGACCACCGCAATGTCGTTCGGACCAAACTAGAGTTCCATTCTCACTCTGGGGTTAAGCCAGAGTTCAATTCTCAATCTGAAGAATTTGAAAGGTATTAAATTCTTTCTATTACCTATATATATAATCTAAAATGTCGTGTAATTTGGACAAATTTTTGCAGGCTACCGGCTTTCGAAGAGTCTGGGGCCAAGTCAGAGTTCCATTCTCAGTCTGAAGAATTTGAAAGGTGTTAAATCTTTTCTATTACCTATATATATAATCTGAAATGTCGTATAATTTGGACAATATATTTATTTACGTCAATATATTTATTGGCCCAAAATGGAAGGCACTTTAAAAACAAATATGTTGGCTAGACGTGCAAATTTGTCCAAATTACACAACATTTCAGATTATATATATAGGTAATAGAAAAGATTTAATACCTTTCAAATTCTTCAGACTTGTCCAAATTACACAACATTTCAGATTATATATATAGGTAATAGAAAAGATTTAATACCTTTCAAATTCTTCAGACTGAGAATGGAACTCTGGCTTGGCCCCAGACTCTTCGACAGCCGGTTGCCTGCAAAAATTTATCCAAATTACACGACATTTCAGATTATATATATATAGGTAATAGAAAGAATTTAATACCTTTTAAATTCTTCAGACTGAGAATGAAACTCTGGCTTGGCCCCAGATTGAGAATGGAACTCTGGCTTGGCCCGAACAACATTGCGGTGGTCGCCATTTTGTTTTTGGAAAGTAGCGCAAGGTAGGCGGCGACTATTAAGTCTAATATATAGGGGACCATTAGGGTTTGTGTTGTTTCCTTTTTGGGCAGCTAAAAATATATTTTTTTTAATACACACGGATAAAAAAAAATCGCACGGATAAAAATACATTTACTATACAAATAAACGCGCGCGTCGTTCCTCTCATCAGTTGCAAGTCTTTTTTTTTCCTTTTAAACAACCATAACTTTTGATTTAGAATTTCGATATTTTTTTCCCTTTTTCATTTTGAGATATCATATGATACCCTTTTGACGTAAGTTTTGAAAGGCGAAAAAATATTTGCATTAATCGGAGCGTCTTTTTTTATATACGACCGTAACTTTTGATTTAGAATACCGATCATCAAAATTCCTTCACCAAAGTTCATATTTTTTTTCTGTTCATTTTGGGATCTCATATGATACCCTTTCGACGTAGTTTTTGAAATCCGAATAATCATAGCGTTTACACTAACACAGTATCACATTAACAACATCACAGTAATAGTATCACTATCACAATGATAGTATCTCATTAACAGTATCACGTTTTATTAACAAACACAATAACACCATTACCATTGACAGTAACAGTATGGGATTAGCCAAAAAGAATGGACTCAGCAAGTTTTAAAACAACACCAACAACATCTATTCGTTTATGGATTAAAACGAAAACAAACTGTAAACTAAAAACCATTTGGACAATAATATAATTACATTAACACCCAAAGAAAAAAAAGAATCTTAGAGGAGGACTCTGAAACGCAATTAAACAGCTAGTTCATCATCTCCACCGACAAAATCGTCAAGATTTTCACGTATTGCATCAGAATCCGGCGCCGGCATGATATCCATGAACGGGATATAGAATCTCAGAGGAATCGGCGTCCATTGTTAACTAATAAATGAATAAGGGTATTTTAGTCTGAGAGAAATTATTTTGTTCTTATTGCAACTAAAAAAAAGATTGTAGATTAAAGCTTAAATAAGGCAGTAGTTTCCTGTTCCTCTCTCTTTCTTTACCTCTCTAGAAACTTCTCTGCTCTTGACCATCTTTCTATCTCGTCTCTTCCGGTGCCGGCGGCTTTTGGCTGCCGGTGTCGGGCTTTTGCTTCCTTTTTATTTTGTTTCTTTATCGTCTGCGTTGTTTTCTTCTTTCTTTGGGAACTGATGAAGCCTCTTAATTTTGGTGTGGTCACTAAGCTCCAAATCTGGTTCTTTCTTGGCTCGTTTTTGGTGGAGGCTTTTGGATCGGTGGCTGCTTGTACATATCGGGTTTGATGCTTCATCAGTTTCTCCCCGCCGGCGTCTGTTGGGCGGTGTTTCCGGTTTGTTGCCTTTGCTTCATCTCTTTGGTGGTGCTGCATCATTGCGGGCTTCTTGGCTTCCCGGTGCCATATTCCCTCTTCTCAGGGCTTATTGACCCTGCTTCGGTGGAGGTGGGGTGTCGGACCTTTAGCTGCAGTGGTGGCTCCGGCATCATCTGCGATTTGCCGTCCGCTCATTCGGGAGGAGTAGTCTTTCTTTCGGCTTTCTCTGTACCGTACAGTGGCGGTGTTGGGGCGCTGCTTGGCTTCCGGAGCTTTTGGCTCCTTTAGTTTTTAGTCTTTTCTCTGTGTTTGTTGTTTTAGTTCTTTGTCTGTGTCTGTCGAATAATATGTTACCTAGAGGATCCATGTGTCTGAACGCCTTCTTTCGGAAAATTTTCCTTATGTTCAGCACCCTCGACCCGATCTATTATTCGACTTTGTTGTATTGCTTGTTGTTTGTAGTGCGGCTAGGCCGCGTTGTAGTATGACTTTTGGCCGTGTTGTAGTGCGGTTCTGACCGCGGTGTAAATTTTGTTTATACCTAATTTTCTCATTTTTTTAACCGTCATTTTTCATGATTTACTGTGTTTTTATTTATCTGTTATTTTACATTTTCAATGCATCGTTTATTTTTTCCCCCCCTTTATGCTTCATTTTACTACCCTAATTTTTGGTACAATTTTCGATGCACAACGAATGACGAGTAATTTTGTTATTTTACATTATATTTCAAACACATTAATCTCTTTGTTAATATGTGTGTTTCTTCTCTCTCCAATAGTTAGAAAAACGGAGGGAGTATTCATAGGCTATAAGCAAAAAGAGTGATGACATAATGCTTTTATTAATTGATTATGATAAATTTACATCACTATTGATAATGATGAAATGATGTCTTATGATGTAAACGATTCGATCCGCTTATGAGCAGATCGAATCTCGACTCACGAAAAACTTGTTATCAAACTCGAGCCAAACTCGAGTACTTATAAACACTGACTTGAAATATTCAAAAGTTTTCTTTTCAAAAAAAAAAACATATTCACAAGTTGTATCTAGTATTGTTATAATTTTGTATAACGTGTCAAAATCAATCACCTTAAAGTTTAATCTTTTTTTTTCGAGTTATTCAAGCTTAGAAGCGTTTAATTTTTTTCCGAGCATGAGCCAAATATAATTGAATTTTAATCGAACCGATCTTAAGTAATATTTTTTCCTGCTTGAATAAAATCAAACCGAGTCCAATATTATTGTATAAAGAAACTATTCACCATTGTCCACCCATAGAAAACCACACACACGTAGAACCCAAACATTGGAGCTTTTTGCAATTTTCTATACTCAGCTCTATAGCTCGTCGACTCCAGTGCTGCTCACAAATGGAACAATCAAATCGTTAATTTTCTTGCAATTTTCTTCGATTTCAGAAGTTGTTAAGCTTCGACGATCTCGTTGAATTTCAGCTCATAAATCTTGTGTGTGTGCTACTACCGAGAATCTCGTAGATGGAGGAGCTACTACGACGCCGTGTGATTCTGTTGTTTTGCGTTGCTTTTTCGTCTGTTATTGGAGTAACCAATGGAAGTCCTGGCGATTCCGACCCGACTTACCAGTAAGTCCGATCTGAATTCAGTTTATGGATTAATGGGGAGAAGGACAATTTTAATACTTAATACGGAAAACAGGACATAATTAACAAATAATGGTTTCTAAAGACAAATTTATTGTGTAGTCCAATATTACCCTTTTATGTGTTTATATCATTCAATTCCAAAACAAAAAAAAAAAAAAAAAAAAAACCCTAATCTAATAAACTTTCAGCCTCTCCCATCTGTATTCCCCGCTTCTCCACTCTTTTTTTTCGTTTCTTTTTTTTTGAAGATTCTTCTCCACTTTTACGCATACTAAACTTTGGAAAATCGTTCAAAATTTGTAATTTTTGGTCCCATAGAACGCATAATCCGTATGTTGAATCTGAATCGCCCTTGAACCACGATGCTGGTGGTACGGCCAACGAGGACGGAGGACATCTACATGATTTTGTTTTGAGTGGAATGTCTACATGACCTTGATCTTCGGTAAATTTTATCAGAAAATTCTCTCGAGTCTCGCCTATAATTCACATCAAGGACTTGCCTAAGCATGGTGTTACCTTCTATTTCATCAACGACAAGGCTCTGAATCCCGTCGCCGATGTTGCTGTCTATTTTGTCCGTCCTAGTGTGTACAACAGCGTATTGTCTCTGAGGCATCCAAAGGCTTGTTTGATTCTTTCTATTTGAATTTCTCTTCCACCATTATAGGACCTGTTGTCTAATTTTTTTGGGTTTTCATTAGATTTGCAATAATGCTGTAAATTTTTTTAGACAATTGAATTTTTCTTTATTCATTAGACAATTGATACATGGCAAAAAAAATTGTTGCCTGCCATTTCGAATTGACATTTCAAATTTCGTAAAAACATATTTTAATGTTGATATCACTACATAGACAATTATTGTTATTGCGTTGATGTCATTGCATAAACAACTGTATTGTTACTGCGTTGATGTCGCTGCATAGACACAGTTTTTGTGTGTGTTATTCATTAGTTGACATATGCTATTTATAATTGACATTTAAATTTTTGTGACCGTATATATAAATATTAATGTCCCTACAGATACAATTGTAACTTTATTTTTAATTGTCGGTGCATCAACAATTCTCATTGCATATTAATGCAAATTTTGTTGTAATATCATTTCAATTGACATTGATCATACAATGACACCTGATAATTCCTTTATAAAGGGACTCCAAATTTGGTTTCATAAATTGTCTTGTCGCTGCATCAATTGTGTTTGTCACTACATATTTTAATATTTTAACAACTTCAATATCACTGCATCAATTATATGTCATTGCATTCGTGGTGAAGTATAGAAAACAATGTCACTACATTCGTGGTGAAGTATTGAAAACAAATCGAATTTCCCCAAATTATGTCAGGAAAATATTGAATGAGGTATCATAAAAAGTATTATAAAAAAATATGAACTATGGTGAAAAAATTATAATGATAAAGATTTAATAAATATATGGATTTTAAATAATCGAGGAGGAGAGAGAAAGAATGATTTTTATTTTCAAATTTTCCCTGTTTTTTTTTCTTCTATATTTTTAGACCATACGGTGTCGTTTCACGAGGCTCTGTCCGTCGAATTTTGGGGAAACGATCTTAACATTGAAGTGAGTCTCGTTTGCGCCGCCGTCTTTCATGGCTGCGTGGCCTGCGTGCTGGTAAGAGACGTCTTCTACTTCCACAAGGATTGGTTCCAACGCCGATTGGAGTTTGGATTTGATCCTGATCGCCCTGGAGAGCAAACCCCTCGACGCCATTGTTAGTAAATTCTGTATTCTTCGCCGAAGGAATCTAATAAAAACGTGTGCATTTCACGCACCATTTTCAATTGTTTGTGAAAATTTTTATTTATTTTTTATTTGGCAAAAAAGTTGGGTACAGTTTTTTTTATTTTTATTTTTTTTGTTGTTGTTGTTGTTGCTGGATACGAAAAATTTTAATTAAACTACGGGGGAACTTTGGGTCCTTCCACTGGAGGACAGGGTAAACCCCAGCGGTGACCACTGGGGTATGGGCCTTGCCCTGTGTACAGTTAACATCCTAATTTTTTCAGCTCGAATAATTTGTTGTTTAATTAAAATATGTGATATTCTTGTTGGTCATTAATATGAAGATGTGTGATTATTTATGTAACACCTCGAGTTAATCGGATCTATATTACATCATGGATGTGACGTAATATTTTTTTCCAAAGGATGTGACGTAGTATGTTAAGAATATATAAAAATAAGGGGGAATGAGGGAGAAGAACAGAAATATTTCATCAATTGTGTAGAAAGACAGTCTTTTGAAACTTTTGCGTAAAAGACAAAACTATTTATCCACTGCCGAAATTCACTGTCGAAATTCATTAATTTTCAAAATTCATTGTCGAAATTTACTGATTTTCGGGATTCACTATCGAAATTCACTGATTTCGGGATTTACTGGGAGATTCACTGATTTTCGAGATTCAATGTTTGTCCTTCTCGCTATAAAAATTATGCAGTTGTCCTTCTCCCTATAAAAAATATGTAGCTGTCATGTTACTTAAAAATATTTCAGTTTGTTTCCCTTTCACCTTCTTCAGGTTCTAGCTAGCCAAGCTATAAGTCATTTGATCTCAACCTACCAACCTACCACCTGAGATGGTATATATACTGTGTCATGATTGCATTAGAGTAATGATAGATGCACAACAAAAATTCCACAACGGATGGCACAACACGATCTCCCACCCTTGATTTTGATGGGTCCACATCACAATCAATTAACACTCATCAAAATCAAGGGTGGAAGATCATGTTGTGCCATCCGTTGTGTATTTTTGTTATGCCTCTATCATTACTCATTGCGTTATTCAAATATTCAATGAGTTAGGAAATAACCGCCCCTTACATATTCGATGTTTTATTGAATCTCAGGTTAATTGCGTTGGGGTAATCTGAGATTTTTATCCGACAAAGACAACACATGCATCGGAAACTTACATATTCTTTGGGAAGTTAGTAATGCGTTGTTCATTTTTGCAGCGGATATAAACGATTCAGTTTTTTTTCTTCTTCCTATATACTTGCATTTCCATGTGCCTAATTAATCCCTTATCATGCACTTTTGTTTCTGCATATGAACCTTTTGGCTTTACATTATGCATGTACTGCATGTCTGTTGCAATCGCCTAATCAGAAAGACAATTCTATACATACAAAAGATATACAAATTCATCTGTTTTCTTTTTCTTGCTAAATTAATACTTCTTATCCTATTTATTGAAAGATCGTTTTACGCAAGTTCCCTTTTACGTTCATAAGTATGATTTGGGTGGTTAGGTGGATGCATGTATGCTTTGTGACTATTAGAAGCATTCTTGAAACTATATAAAACCTGGAAAATTTATAGATCCACCGAGTTACACCATGTTTCACAGTTTAACAATACTTTATTTTTTTAGTTTTAGTTTTCATGGTGCAAAATTTATTGGTCCGAGGAGATTATTAGTTTGTCATTTTTTGATCTTCTTCATTTTAATTATAGTAGGGTTTATGCTCTTTTCTTATGTTGCGTCATGATTGGGTTACATGTCTTTTGAATTATGTATACAATTCTTTCTCCCACTTTGGTTTGTGTAAAAAAAAAAAATCACAAATTATTTGTAGGACTGAAATTTATTTTCAGCTTTTGGTACTTTTTTATTCCTTCGATGATTGTTCTGTCTTTGAATGTTGTAATGATATCAACTTTTTGCGTTGTAGACTTTCTACTTTTTATAGTAAATATGAACTTCTCCAAGATCTTATGGTTTTGTTTTCTGTGTATGTTTTCGGCATTCGGCTTGGTATTTTTTTTCGAATAATGTTAAGCCGTCAACACAATTTTTTTCCGTACAGCTTCCATTTTCAAGATGAATGATAAGTTGCGGGGAAGAGATGGAGAGGAAGAGAAGGGAAGCAATATGAGTATCAAAGCGTGGGAATAGGTGAAAAGAAGAACAATAAGAGAATGGAGAGGGTAAAGTGATGTTGAGAACGTTGGTGGCAGAAAGACATGAAATGGTATTGCTCTTCACAACGGATTGAAGTCAATTTACTATTGTGAATCGAAGGCGATAAATAGATGTAAACCGTGTTAATTTGGAAAGGTATGATCTACCTATATTTACTATTGTGTGTGTTTGGCTTGGGTTTCTATCTTTGTATTCCACAATACATTGAATAGTATAGATCTTCTATGCACTATGTCTAAATTGAAGTTCGGTGGTTAACTTAATTACACTAGACTTTTATGATGTCCTTTCATGTCTACTTTAGAAGGCCATGGTTGTGCTTAATAATATATTGGAAGTACGATTCTCATTTCATAATATCTCCTCCATTTCTTATTTTGCATGTGGCGGGTTGTAAGGCTATGGAGTTCATCCATCATAAAATGGTGAAAATGCCGGTTTTCGATATATGTGCTTTACATCGTTCTTTCAACGGATACATTGAAGAGGACCATGGCAAATCTTCATATTTTCCCCTGGTGCTTTAATTTTCAGTACTATATATAACAGGTATCCGAAAGGACGTCAAATTGAACAGGTATTATAACTCACTATATATATGCTACAAAATATCCTCAAAATCTTGAAATATCTTGAAAATATGTCTGTGTTGCACCTCCTTGAAGACAAGCCCAACAATTGTAGCTTTTCGGAAATGGCTGTGAGAAAGACGTTCACTCTACATTGACATATATACTTCGTCAGTCGGCACTACAACAAAAAAACATAAAGATCACGGTTTTTAAGTGTGATATATTCATATTAGTCACGGCTTCCATAGTGTGGCATATTGAGGTGTGACATAAAGTACTTTAATCCAATCACAATTACAAACTGTGACATATTATAATAGTTATCACACTTAGAAACCGTGATCTATTATAATTGGTATCACACTTAAAAACCGTAATCTATTATAACTTCATCACATTCAAAAACTGTGATCTATTATAGTTCTTATCATACTTAAAAACCGTGATCTATTATAGGTTTTATCACACTTAAAAACCGAGATCTATTACAATTAAAACACATTTAAAAATTGTGATCTATTTTAGTTGTTATCACACTTAAAAATTGTGATATATTATAATTTAAATCACACCAATAAAAGTGTTTTTTTTCAAAAACAATATATAATAACACATATATTTTTGTCTTTGTCGGTACTCGAACCCGGATACTCTAGATTAACGAGCCACACTATTTACCATTAGGCCGATGCTTTCTTTCTTCTAATTTTCGACTACACTTAACTAAGATCTCATTATAAAATACCATATTATTTTAATCACAGTCAAAAACTGTGATTGATTGATGTTTTTGTCACATTTTTTCTAGAAACCGTGATAATAAAAATTATGATATATTTTAGTTGTTATCACACTTAAAAACCGAGATCTACTATAATTTCAACACATTTAAAAACTGTGATCTATTTTAGTTGTTGTCACGCTTAAAAACCGTGATCTATTATAGTTGTTATCACTCTTAAAAACCGAGATCTATTAAAATTTCAACACATTTAAAATCTGTGATATATTTTAGTAGTTGTTATCACACTTAAAAACTGAGATATATTAAAAAAATCAATCACACCTAAAAAAGTGTGATATATTATAATTTCAACACATTTAAAAACTGTGATCTATTTTAGTAGTTGTTATCACACTTAAAAACCGAGATATATTATAATTTCAATCACACCTAAAAAAGTGTGATCATTCTTTTTTTTCGAAAACAAAATAAACGCACACATATTTTTTGTTGCCACTGGGACTCGAACTCGGATACTTTAGATTAAGGAACCACACTAATTACCACTGGGCCGATGCCTACTTTATTATCATTTTCGGCCACACTAATCTAAAATATCATTATAAAATATCATATTATTTTAATCACAGTTAAAAATCGTGATTGATTGATGTTCTTATCTCAGTTTTCTTAAAAACCGTGATAATAAAAACTGTGATCTATTTTAGTTGTTATCACATTTAAAAACCGAGATCTATTATAATTCAACACATTTAAAAACTGTGATTTATTTTAGTTGTTATCACACTTAAAAATCGTGATCTATTATAGTTGTTATCACACTTAAAAACCGAGATCGATTATAATTTCAACACATTTAAAAACTGTGATCTATTTTAGTTGTTGTTATCACACTTAAAAGCAGAGATCTATTATTATTTCAATCACACCTAAAAATGTGTGATCATTTTTTTTCACACCTAATAACTGTGATAAAAAAATTAAGTGTGATAATATACATTTTACTTGTCTCGGTTTTGTTGGAAAGGTGTCCTAAACCCAATCGGGTTGGACCGGATCCGACCGGGTTGGGTCGTTTACAGTCTATTTAGTTCATGTAATAACTTTATTATGATTAATAAAAGCACTTATGTTTTTATATATTGTTTATCTTCATATTATTTGTTGTATATATATAGTAACGTCCCTAGTATCAATCTGTGATAGAGAAACCATGATAGTGATTATGGTTGATGAGATCTCTAATCACTATAACAAGGTTGGTACTTAAATGTCTCTAGTCTTATATATTATCAAATGAGACATTGATAGTATAATCGACTGAAGCACGTATTGGATGTCTTCTATCTTTTAGAAGGTAGGGATAGATCTCGTCTATCGAAGTGTAGAGACACACTTGACCGTACGTGGACGTGTATTAGAGAATGCGTACGTTAGGACCGACCCACTTACATTAAGTGTCACACTATGTGGCGGTTGTGTAATTATCCTTTTGACCGGAGTCTTCATGGCATCACGGTGTGGATTGTCATGCTTTGACACTATTGAGATTTCTCCTAACCACGGGGCGATCATGCGGTAGTGATTGGGTATGATATTGAAGCATGCGGAGTATACATGATTGGTCGTCCGGGAATCGCGTATCCTATGATTTGGATCGAATATCCGAAATGGCCTATTATAAGGAATGTCTAGCTCTCGAGAATCTTTGCAAAGTGGGAGTAAATGTGTTATTCCGAGAGAGCATGATATCCAGATTATAAGATACGATCGTTAATGTATTGACACTCGAGATACGATCGTATGGATATTATTATAGCGATAGGATTGTAAGTTACACGGTAATCGCTTCACATGAAAGGTAGTAGTCATTGCTTTTGACTCTTCCGATAATGGGGGTCACGGTGTGTTGCTAGACACTATCCCGTGATCGTTAGGTATGAAGGGCATTTAGTAAATTGCACTTTGTGTCTACGGCCAACATATTCGGAAGCCTATCGGGTCAGACACATATGAACATCGAGTCGGATTAAAATGCGGTTATAGTTGATAACCAAATAAGGAAAGTTTATCTCTAAACTATAAAGGTTATAGTGGTAAATTAATATGGTGGTATTTATTTATTATGAATAAATAAAATACAAGATATTAATTATATATAAATTAAATTAATTAAAGAATATTCCGGAAGCCAATTTATTGGCATATGGGGCGCCACATTTAATGTATGAGATACACTTGGAGTGTGCACTTTAATTAATAAGATTACCATAATATTAGTATAAGATATTAATTGATTTTGGAAAAATAGATTTATGGTAATAAGATAAATATAATCAATATAAGATATTGGCAAAATAAATTATAATTAAAGAGATAAATCAATCTAGTTGATTTTCCTTATTTTATTGTAAAAAATGTTTTCTTCTCCTCCACACCATATGGGGCGCCCCAACCACTATATACAGGAGGTAGGTGTCAAGCTCTTTTGTACATCACAATTGCAAGAGTTCATAATTCTTGTGTAAAATAGAGAGCCTTCCATAGTGAGTTTGTGAGGGAAGAAAAGGTCCGGTCTAGCAGCCGGAGTTTTTCTGATAGCAATCCAAGGAGGATTCCGGCAAGGGGGTTCGTGTGGATTAGCGATAGAGGCCGGACGCGTGGACGGCTTGCGCATTGAACTACTCTCCGTTGACGGTCAAAGCGCGATCTTATAGATCATCTAAGGTATAACCGTCAAACTACTTAACGTGTTTATTGCATTAAACGAAGAACGATCTAGAAAGGAAATCAAATTTTAAATTCCGCTGCGTTAAACTAGTGATTTCCTAACAAGTTTTTTAAAAGTGTGATCCTTATCTTTAGATAAGTGTGATCTATGTCTCTTTTCTTGTTAGTGGATATAATTTGTCTCACTTTTTCTATAGTTGTGACAAAAATATCATGAATTCAAATACGCGATTTAAAAATGAGATTAATTGATATAATTTATCTCACTTTTTCAATAACCGTGACAAAAATATCAGACCAATTTACTCACGGATTAAAAGTGTGATTGATCGGTATAATTTATCTCGTTTTTTGAATAACTGTGACAAAAATATCATATCAATTATGTCACTGTTTGTGAGATTGATTGATATAATTTATCTCGCTTTTTAAAAACTGTGAAATATCATATCAATTCAATCACAGTTTAAAAATGAGATTGATTGAAATAATTTATCTCGGTTTTCCAATAACTGTGACAGAAAAATCATATCAATTAGGCCACACTTTAAAAAGGAGATTGATTAATATAACTTATCTCAGTTTTTCAATAAGTGTGATAGAAAGTTGTAAGTGCGATATATATATTTTCGTTGTCTCGGTTTTATTGAAACTGTGATTGTTATCTTATCTTAAGTGTGACATATATCCTATTTTGTAGTAGTGCGGGTCGTAACTTCTTTTCGAAATGCTTGGTAATGCTGGTCAACTTTTTCTTTTCAACCAGCAATAGACACGCCTCGGTTAACATCTCACTGGATACGTCATTGCCCCAAACTCAAAGATGTAATGCTGGTCAACTTTCTTTTGGATTTCCACAGGTTCATCTCCAAAGTAAAAGATATTTTATTCTGCTTCTGATTGTCTTTTTCCAGATGAAAGACGTGTCATCCTAAGATGTCATGTCACCTAAGACGTTCTTCATAAAACAATATTTACTGAATTATGCCTTTTTATTTTCTTAAGTATATGGACAAACATCGCATTTTAACATTTACATGTCGTTCTTGAGTATGTTTTTACTGGTTCTTTTAACAGGCTGATGTTCTCCATGCTTTTTCTTTTTGCTCGGCTGATCTAACATGGGGTGGATCATGGGCGGAGCCAGAATTTTAATCTGGAATAGGCTATGAACTATATCGAGTTCATCAGGTGGGCTGGATTAAGAATATTTTTTGTATTGAACTGGACTTCATAGATTTTAAGATGTGATTTTTTTTTTCCAGGTAGGCTTAGCTCCCCTTTGTCCGACTACTAGATCCGCCCTTGGGGTGGATGTAGTGGTATATTATATATGGTACTGGTTATGGTATATTTTCCACAAATTTAGTTCTTTTAGTGATAATTGTTCCTCTTTTAAAACATTCAAACCTTCCCCTCAAATAAAAATAAAAAGAAAACATTCAAACCTATTAATCAGTGACATGGTGCATAACAGTGCTCATGTAATAAACAATTAAACACCGTTATGAATTTCTTATCCTTCCGATTTTTGAATTTTCGTTCTTCCGTGTATCGCACGGGTTTTCTATTAGTGTATATATATATATATAGAGAGAAATGTGAAAAATGTCATACGTCTAACCAGTCATTTTTCAACGTGTAAAGGTGCGTTGAATCTGTTACACACCCTCATTTCGTATAATCCTATGATAATTGTGCCACCATACCTCTCTTCGTAATGCTAATTAACAGAGTTAATTTAAAATTATGATTTGATTGATATTTTCAATTGTTCAGTATTACAATGTATATATAGAGGTATATAGTAACTGCTATAATATGAACAAAGCTATAACTACGGCTAGATACATTCCTATAATTACTCTAGCAATAAATACAAATAATAACAATATTTACTATGATATGAATATACAGCTAATACCACCCCTCAAGGTGGACGAGGGACGAGACCCAACTTGCTGCGCTGGTGAACAAAGGCTAAGCGAGGGAGAGACTTGGTGAGACAATCAGCAAGTTGATCCTGAGCACGAACATGGGTTACTCGTAAAGAACCCCGTTGCACCTGATCGCGTATGAAGTGATAGTCAATGGCAACGTGTTTCATCCTTGAGTGAAAAACAGGGTTGTGACAGAACTGCGTAGTGCCCAAATTGTCACAGTAGACAACCGGAGCTTGAGATGGAGAACAGCCTAGATCACGTAACAAAGAGGTAACCCACATGAGCTCCGCGGTGGTGGAAGCAACAGAGCGATACTCAGCCTCAGTGGAAGACCTGGCAATGGTAGACTGCTTCTTGGAGCTCCAAGATACGGCATTTCTGCCAAGATAGACCACATAAGCCCCAGTGGAAGCATAATCATCGTGAGAGCCACCCCAATCAGCGTCAGAGAAGGCATGAAGAACAGGGGGAGAGTCACGATATAGCTGCAGGCCTAACTCAACTGTCCCAGCCAAATAACGGAGCATGCGCTTAGCATAATTCCAATGAAGATCAGTAGGAGCATGCATGAACTGGGAAAGTTTATTCACTGAAAAGGCAAGATCCGGACGGGTAAATAGAAGGTACTGCAAGCTGCCAATGACCATACGATACTCAGAGGCATCATCAAGTGGAGAACCGGATCGGGGCGAAGCCCGGATAAATCAGCCGACTCGCGCGGCGGAGTAGTGACCGAATTTGCCTGATCCATGTGAAAGCGAGCAAGAAGTTCAGTGGCATAGCGCTTCTGAGATAGAAGACACCCGTGATCATTGTGGAGAATCTCAATACCTAAGAAATAAGAGAGTGCACCAAGATCCTTGAGAGCAAAACGACGACCCAACAACAATATGAACGTCTCAAGAGCCTGAGTATCATTCCCTGTAATAATGATGTCATCCACATATACCAACAGATAAATGATAGTAGTACCGGTATTGTAGACAAACAGTGATGAATCAGCAGTAGCATTCCTGAAGTTGCTAGAAAGGAGAAACCCCTCGAGCTCCTCGTACCAAGCCCTAGGAGCCTGTTTCAACCCATAAATAGCCTTCCGCAACTTACACACATGGTCAGGAAGTTCCGTGCTGATAAACCCCGGTGGCTGAGCCAAGTATACATCCTCAGACAGATGTCCCTGTAAAAACGCGTTGTTGATATCTAGCTGGCGCAAAGACCACCCCTGGGACAGAGCCAGAGTAAGGACAACACGTACTGTAGTGGGTTTAACCACCGGGCTAAACGTCTCATAGTAGTCAATGCCAGGGCGTTGAGTGAACCCCTTAGCCACAAGCCGAGCCTTGTGACGATCAATAGTGCCATCCGGATGACGCTTGAGACGAAAAATCCACTTAGAACTGATGACATTCTGATTAGGACGGGGAGGAACCAGGGACCACGTCTCATTGCGAATGAGAGCATCATATTCCTCCTGCATGGCAGTTCTCCAATGTGGATTTTTAAGAGCTTGGGTGATGTTGGTAGGTTCAATGTCAAGGGGAGTAGGAAGGTGTGTGTGAAGGTTAAGTTTTTGAATGGGTTTATGAATATGGTCACGAGCGCGAGTACGCATGGGATGAATGGATAGAGAGGGGGGTGGAGGAGGGGGGAGGTGGAGGGGGTGGCGGAGGAGGAGATGGTGGTGGGGGGGGAAGCGGGGGAGGTGGAGTGGGAGGAGGAGACGGTGAAGTAGGTGGAGTAGGTGGCGGAGTGGGGACTGGAGGAGGAACCGGAGGGGATGGGGGTACCCAGTCCGAGATAGAGGCAAGAGGTGGGGATGAAGATGCTGAACCCGAGGGAGAGGTAGAGGTAAAAGGAAAAACTGACTCGACAAACTTGACATGTCGCGAGATATACATACGAGATTCTACAAGATCGTAGCAGTAATACGCATGCTGATTGAGAACATAGCCAAGAAAAACACAGGGGCGGGAACGAGATTGAAGTTTGTGACTGGTGTAGGGACGCAACCAGGGATAACAGAGACAACCAAAGATACGGAGTTTAGTGTAATTGGGAGGGGTGTGAAAAATAGATTCATAGGGGGTACGCATTTCGAGAGTGGGTGTGGGCATACGATTTATTAGATATACAGCAGTGGAGAAGGCATAAGGCCAATACGACGTGGGAGCGGAAGCATGAGTTAATAGGGCTAAGCCAGTTTCAACAATATGCATATTTCGGCGTTCAGAAATTCCATTGTGTTCAGGGGTGTAAGGCGGAGTGGTAAAAAAGGAAATACCGTTGGTTGCAAAATATTCACGTAGAGATATAAATTCACCACCGTTATCAGAATAAATTATTTTAATGGATTGCTCAAAGTATTTTTCAACAATGGAACGAAAACGGGTAAACGTAGAATGAACATCAGATTTTCGTGCGAGTGGGTAAAACCAAATATACCGCGTAAAATGATCAACAAAAATTATAAAATATTTGTAACCATCATTGGAAATAATAGGTGATGTCCACACATCACTAAAAATGATCTCGAGAGGACGAGATGAATGCAAAGTAGAGTCGCCAAATGGCAGTTTATGACTTTTACTCTCTAAGCAGGCAGAGCAATGCGTAAAAGTATTATTACTAGACTGTAAATCATAGGTGCGTAAAATAGACGATAAAATAGGATGAGCCGGATGACCCAACCGATGATGCCAATCTTGAGAGGAGGCTTTATTGGAAGCAAAGGCGACAATGGGAGGATTTGGCCACTCGTACAATCCATTTTTAACTGGACCACGGAGGATGGGCTTGGTCGTCTGAATGTCCTTCACAACAAATTCAGATGGTAAGAACTCGACAGATAAATTATTGGCTTTGCACAATTGTGAGATAGAAAGTAAATTGCGGGACATGTTGGGGACACAGAGGACATTGCGTAAAGGAATGGATTTAACAGAATTAACGGGAATTGAAGAATTGCCAGTATGAGTAATAGAGAGGCCCTTACCATCACCAACCAGAAGGTCATCAGTGCCAGTGTATGGGGCATGTAGAGACAAGTTCTGCAAATCCGAAGTCACATGATGCGAAGCCCCACTATCCAGGAGCCAATTGGGAGCATGCGAATCAAACTGAGCCGAGTCAGGGGACGGGGCTGCAACATTAGCCTGAGGACGCGGTGATCGTTGACCCGGGGAACCAAAAATATGACTGAGTTGACCACCAAAGGTCGGGCAATTTTGGGCAAAATGACCTTGAATATAGCAGAGTTGGCACTTACCCAAAAACGGACGTCGGTTCGAATTATTTGTTCCATAATTAGGGGCTGAATTATTTACCCCAGAAGTGTGGGTATGTCCACGCCAATGCTGCTGCTGTTGACCATAATTAACACCACTCTGGAGCACATTATTGCCGGCAGAATTTCCCCCATTGTAGCGGCTGTTTGGTTGATTGGAAGAGGAGCCGGATCTGAATTCCTCCATTCCGCCGCCGGGAGGCGTCCGGGAAGGATGAGAAGGCGGCTTTGTACGCCGCGTGAGCCGTGGCCGGACCAAACCGAGCACCGGCCGGTGGAGAATAGGGCTGAAAACTGAGGAGCTTCTCATGGAGTTCCTCAAACGATATGACGGTGTCCCGAACAGCAATTGCGCGGGCAATATCGGAATATTCTGGGCCTATATTGCTGAGAACGAGATGGACAAAGTCGTCATGATCCATTTGCGACCCTAGCAATGCAAGTTCATCACGTTTGTGCTTCATCGTGTAGAGAAATTCATGAACAGAGGTGGAACCACGGTGATAAGCCCTCATGGCGTCCTTGAGGTTGCGGATTCTGGCCCGAGACGGAGTGGCGTACACATCGTTCAGGGTTTTCCATGCTTGGGCAGCCGTCGTTTTGCCGTAAAGCAGGGTGGCTGTTTCAGGGGTAAGGGACGAAATCAGTAAGTTTCTGATTAAGTTGTCTGTCGTGTATGCGTGACAAATTCGGATTGGGAGAAGTTTGTCCGTTGGCGGTGATGGTGGCCGGTGGTATGGTCTTGGTACCATCCACGTACCCAAAGAGGCCATTCCCAACGAGGAGGGATTCGATTTGCATGTGCCAAACGTAGTAGTTGCTGGCATCAAGCTTAATGGTGGCTTGGGCAGCCGTATTGAAGGTGATGACGGAGGTGGCAGCCATAACTTCCGGTGACGAGGTGGGAAGAAGAAGAAGAGGGAGAAGGCCGGCGGCTGGAAGAAGAAATTTTAGGTTTTAAAAAAAAAAAAATTGATCGTAAAGCTCTGATACCATAACAGAGTTAATTTAAAATTATGATTTGATTGATATTTTCAATTGTTCAGTATTACAATGTATATATAGAGGTATATAGTAACTGCTATAATATGAACAAAGCTATAACTACGTCTAGATACATTCCTATAATTACTCTAGCAATAAATACAAATAATAACAATATTTACTATGATATGAATATACAGCTAATACTAATATGTATTGATTAGTAGATTTTCTTTTATAGCGGGTATAAACAGAGAATTCGGTACGTTAAACGAAAGCCTCACGATCATCTCCACAAAATTATAGTCGTTGAAAACCATATCATCCCCCCTTTAATTAATTATAAAGATCATAATTACAAATACTACCTCCGTCCCAAAATGCAAGTCCTTTTGGGGTATTGCGCATGCATTAAGAAGGTTGATTAAATTGGTTATGTGACATTAAATTTGATGAAAAAGTCTAAAATAACTTTTGAATATTAATAATGTATAGTAGTAAAAAGTGGGTGAATAGATAATAAACGAAGGGTTAAAATAGAAAAATAAAATAAATGCTTCATTGGTTATTTAAATGGAATTACATTATGGGACAAAACAAAAAAAAGTTAAATGAACTTATATTTTGGGACGAAGGTAGTACATTGTACAGGGTTTTGACGGCTATCACTGAAAACCGAATCATCCCTTTTATAAGGCTCGTCACTACAATAACATTGTAGTTGATTTTAACAGCTATCATTGGAAGCCAAATGGTCTCTTTAATTAGTCATCCTCCATAAAGAAACCTAAACAAAGGCTCACCATCACACTACAAAATACTGAGTCATTGGATGTAAAGTTTAGCTAACTCTATCCTAGTCTTTTTGAGGTGACGTTGGACGTAAACTTTGCGTAGAGTTAGTTAGCGGCGAAGGTTTATAAAACAAGTTGTTGTTTTTTTTTTTTTTTTTTTTTTAATTTTTTAATTTTTTTTAGTTGATTAAATATATAACATAAAAGTGCTATTATTTTTATTTGGACAAATAATGAGATTTTTTTTATTACATTGAGGGGAGAGATGAAAACTGAACCTTGAAATGCAATGTCTGATATAAATAATTGTGTGCATAGACTTCCTTCAAAATTCAAGTTTTAGACTTTCTTCAGTGGACAATTTACTCAAGAGAGATGTTACAAATATTTCTGACACTACTTGCGCTTTCTACCATCTCTTTGATGAATCGTTGGATCATATTTTGATTCAGTGTATTCACTCTTTAGGTTTTGGTCTCTAATCTATGCTTGGTGTGGAATTGGAAATCCTTCCGCTAATATTTCGCTGGATTTGCTTTCTGAGCCGATCAATCTCATTCATTTTTTCAAGGCTACGCCCCTGCAAAATCGAGTATGGTATAGCATTAAGTGTACGGCTTTTTTGGTGGATTTGGAACACGAGTAACAAGATTTTATTTGAATTAGGAAATTTGGATATTAAGCTCCTTTTCTTTTCTATTCAATAAACTTCTTATGTGTGGTTCTCCGGAAAAATGTCGGGTTCAATCTGTGATTGATACACTTGGTTAACGAATCCTCTGCTGGGATGGAAATCGGATAAATGATGATCTTCTCATTTTGGTTATTGGTCTCTTGATATATATTTTTCCATATTTTTAGGCTTTTTTGGTCTCCTAGTTGTTTTTTTGACTCTGATAGTTGTTCTGTATTTGGTTTCTTGAACACTTTGTAATCTTTTTGGACTCTCTCTAGTATCTTGCTAGAGAGGCTTAATTATATATATTGTTTTGATGTACAAATATATATATATATATATATATATATATATATATATATATATATATATATATATATATGTATATTTCATATGCAAAAATAAATAAAAATCATTAATAACAATAATTTCTTTGCATTGTTTTACAAGTTTTGAAGAAGAAAAAAAATTTGGTGCAAAAACCATTCCATCTAAATCTCCACCTCTACTCCCTTAAAATGATTGGGATGACAAAAATGCAAAATTTTAGTTTGTCTCGTAATTTTTTTCGATCATAAATTTAGTCCGGTAAATTTGGCATTTTTTTTGCAAATTGGTTATGTCTTGCCTGGTCTTCACGATGACGATGATCATCGGCGATTGTGTCGTTTTGTACGCTACTAAATGTACCGTCGGCCCGATTAGATGACCCGAGCAGTATGATCCCACCATTCTCAAGAATCACCATGATCGGTGCTCAATTCAGTTTGTGCCATAAAGATAATTGAATACTAGTGTCAATTGAAAAGCGGAAAGCGGAAGAAGGTGAATAATTGTGTCGATTGAAAAGAGCAAGAAGGAGAATGGGAGAAATAGTTGACAGCACAAAATCTGTTTTATTTACACATTGAATCGTCCCATTGAAATGACAAGTTTTTTATTCCATGTCATCGAATTTGATCGTGTTTTCTCAGCAAATTCGAGCGAGATATGACCAAAATTTATAAAAGAAATTTGCGATTGTTGATTAAGTAAGATTTTGAAATACTAAATAAGGTTTTTTTAGCGGCAGTTCCGGCAAAAAAGATGGCGTCGACAGTTGCGGCCAACAAGGTGGCGGTGAACACGGATAACAGAGGAAAAGGCCATTCGGATAATTTGTGTATGATATTTATACAAAAAAATCATGATTAAAAATGGAAAGCATGATTGATAATTGTATTTTTTTGAAAGGTTGATAATTGTAGATCATAAACCCACCCAATATAAATTGCAGCATATTTATACAAAGGAATCGTCATTGATTGAATCAAGTTTTTCTACCGTGACTATTTGGAATTAGAACTCGAATAACAAAGAACAAACATGGAGGAAAAATGCGAACCTAATGAAAAGGGGGTGGAATTTATAGGCAGAAATTGATGTATAAAAAGTTTATATATAAATGATCCGATGATCAATATAATTTATGATTTAAAAAAAACAAATTGAACAAACTCTGACGGTGTGAATACTTTACGGTACATGTTTTATGTAAAACCTTTTGTATATTTACGAAAATGATAGATTTATTTTGATTTACATAAAATAAAATATACATAATTGTCCCTTAACTGACGAAATGTTTATAGTTTATTATGTTAAACTACTATCTCTCTTAAAAGTTCAAGGTGATGAGGATATATATAGTTAACATTTTACGCACTTTAACAAGTCTTTTCAAATGTGGGCATATAATAAGACTCAGCCTACTAGGCACGCAATAAGTTTGAGCCAACTAGGCATACAAAGGCTAACTAGGCCAAGGATACATATAATAAACATTTTTACATACTTTAACACGCTTCCTCAAGTGTGTGCGTCTATAATAAGATTGAGTCAACTAGACATAAAACAAACCTGAGCCAACTAGGCATGATACAGATAATTAACATTTTTAAAGTGTTGGGAGATAAGACCCACATTTGAGGGGGCGTGTTAAATTGTATAAGATGTTAATTATCAACCTCTCCGTCAGCTTAAGTGTTTGAAAGATATGGTAATTCAACATTTTGTTTGTTTGTTTATGCAAAAAATGTGATGCAAATTATTTTATGTAATTTTTTAATACCAAATGATATAAACATATCATTATCTTCATATTTATCACTTTTGATTTCGATTTACAGGAGCTTTGAATGAATTGCACCGAGGTGATCGGGCGTAAACGGATCCAAATGTGATTTAATCGGGGTTCATCCGTTTTCTTTGAACTGCCAATTATTTTCTAGCACCAAAAAGTGTCACACATCCACACTATAAGGGCCCTAAACGGTCATGCATTCACTAACAATGTCGGTTGGTGTTAAAACATTTTAAGCCGTCAGAGAGTCATGTCGGTTGTAGAATATATAATCTTCTTGTTCTTTTGTTTCAACAATATATAGTAAATTCATGTTATTATTTGGATTAATTACGATGCTTCATTTATTTGTAGAATTATCGGTTACTCAGTCATTTACAGAAGCATCGGTTAGAGACCAAATCAAAACAGAACCCATCGTTTATAGAATCATCAGTTAATAGTTGATAATCATCCATCAAAACAGAGAAAACAAAGACAATTAAAAATTCTACATCGGTTACTCAGTCATTTACAGAAGTATCGGTTAGAGACCAAACCGATCATTTACAGAATCATCGGTTAATATTTGATAATCATTCATCATAACAAAAACCGGGAATCACCCTGAAAACAGAGAAAACAAAGACAATAAAAAAGAAATCATGAAAAACAAGGAGCGGTAACCAAACGAGGCCCAGAGGCCCACCTCCCGTGTGGCTTTAAGCTCTGATAAGACACCTTGGTGGCTTTGAGCTCGGATAGGACATGTTGTGTGGGCTTGAGCACATAAGACAAGATCTCGGGTTTCCTTCATCTCTGCCAAGAAATTGTTGCTTTTCCGTGATGCGATGAAAATACCGCCTACTAATAGAATAGCGCCTCCAATAATTAACAGGCGGACCGTTCCTTTTTTTTTTTTCTTTTTCCCAGCAGACTTTTTCGGATGTTACTGGAGAATTCTCCCGGTGTTCTGCAAACAGGTAGGTAACAGGGCATTGCTTTTTATTGTTCCATTTGCGCGCACACACAAAAATAAAAGAATCTACACAACTATAGATTTGATCAGCTGTAAAAAAAAAAACCAACCGTATTTAAATTGTTCAATAGGTATATTATGTCTTTGTTATGTCTCTAGTACCATATTTATACATAGAAATCGTGATTGAATAAAAAATAAAAATAAAAAAATAAAAAAAACATATGTTTGTTGACGGTGTACGTGGAAGAAAAATGCGAAAGGTGGAATTTATAAGCAGAAATTGATGTATAAAAAGTTTATATATAAATAATCCAATGATCAATATAATTTATGATTTATAAAAACAAATTGAACAAACTCGACGGTGTGGATACTTTGTAGGATATGTTTTATGTAAAACCTTTTGTATATTTGCGAAAAAAATGATTGAATTATTTTAATTTACCTAAAATATGCTACATGATTGTGTTAGGTGTAGTGCCCGAAAGACAATTATCTAATTGTTTTAGGACAGAATTAATAATTCATCTTATTATATGCATGTATGCTTATAATTAAGACACTACTGAAAACCCTAAGTACATCGTTTATATAATCACATAACTCAGTGTATGGCTATACACAAGAGGATTGAGTTAGTGAGATGTACTTAAAATTAACTTAGTCCGTAGCGTTGATTAATGCGAGTACGAGTCTCATGAATAATATGCTAATAATGCACCCGGAACACTTTACGGTGTGACGATCTTATCCGGATTTGTCGGTAATAGGTACTACCTAGTGGGGCATTTATATATGATGATAATCATATAGGGTTGGACCGATTTGATTTGAGTTCTCGATATAATTCCGTGATCGAGAAGTCTTATCGAATCACAAGATGATCATATATGGATTAATCTCAATCCTGAGGTGATCACAGACAATTGCTTAGACTAGGGTAGAGTTTGATGTGTTAGTAATGATCACTTCGCAGTTTGTGGTCCAACACTTCTCGTTGGCTCTATTCTGGAATGAGTGAGTAGTCTGTGCTATCACAAATATGGAATCCATTCCTTCCCTCGGGAAGTAGACAAACAGTTCTCTTATTTGTTGATCCTAGAAACTGATCGATCCGCGGAGTTCATATTATATTAGTTATGAACTAATTGATCACTAGGGGGTTAATGGTAAATAAGGATAAGAGGTTTCGAGAAGGGTTTACGGAGATATCTCGAATTGAAACGAACAGTCTATGGAGGATTTATCCGTATGTAATGATTATATCAGTGGACGCTTATCGACTCATAGTTGAGTGTAAGTTATCTATATTCGATAGAGTTCAGTTTCGGGTTTATGGTGGTGTAATCCCGGAATTAATAGATTGAATATTATTATTCGGTCGACGGATAATATTATTTAATTTATGTAATTTACCGAATATGGGTCCATTGGTCCCCGACGTGGCTCCTAATATAAGCATATTTGTTTTCTCGTCGTTTCACCTCGATTATAATTAAATAGTTGGATTTGACTATTTAATTGATATGTGGATTAATTGTTTAGTTGGACTAAATAATTAAATACGGAAAAAAACATTTTTTAATTTCGGCCCAAATTAGTGTGTTGACTTTTTGACCTAATTGATCAAATATAAAAGTGGCGTGTATTACTTGTTTGGTTATCAAGAAATTTGTTTTCTTGATAATTATATGATACAAGTGATTAAATTATTTATTTGTTAAATAATTTAAGGAAAAGAAAATCTTTATATATCCTTATTAATTTGGGAATATTCTAGATTTTATCTTTTAAGGAAAAGAATTATTTTAATTGATTTTGTATTAATTAAATAATGCCTTGGAGGCTAGAATTTCTCTCATATATAAAGAGAATACTCCCAAGCCAAATCACACACAGACATACACGCATATTTGCAAGCATTATAGCCTAGAATTTTCGGCTATAGTGCTAGGGTTTTGAGTTTTAGGAAAACTTCGGGTTTTTCTAAGGTAGCATATTGAGGAGGTCCGGCGGCTTGAAACACCATCCACCTGGTGGTGCTTGGAGACACACGTTGGAAGACTTTGGCTTCTCAACTAGGCTCTCAACTAGCTTGGATTGAAGATTGTTCTAGACGTTTAATTATTCACAATAAACCGGTAAGCAATCTAAACCCACTCGTAGGTTTAGATCTATTGTATTTATGTATTTTGATTGTTTAGATCTAGATCTTGTACTTTCTGCTGCGTAATCGGATGGATCTTTATCCATCCGGTGATATTACATCCTACAAGTGGTATCAGAGACTTTGATCTATCAATCAAAGTATGTGAATTTTAGATCTAGGAGTGGAAAAAGCATGTTTAGATTGTTTTTTTTTCGTTTGTTTTTCTATATGCATCGAAATTTATTCATGTATGTTGCCTTGTGATTGTCGTGGTTGAAGAGATGAATTGTGGTTGGTATTGTTTACTCGTTAGATCTATTGTAAACTCATATAAATTCGTTTATATGAGTATAGGAAATTTTGTAATTTTAGTTTTCTAGAAGAAGATCTGTTTTGTTTCTGTTCGGTTTTTTATTTATTCCCGGGAATTGTGCCGCTGAAACGACAATCGCTCCGGTCATAATGAAGACTAAACGTTGAAGAACAGACCCTCAAAATTTCGTGACGATCGGAGTCCATCTCGATGTCCAATCGTTACAATAAAGTTGCTGCTGTGTCGTAAAAGAGCGCAGCCCCAACTTTCTGTCAATTCGTCGAATTTCTGGAAGAGATTGGACCGTTGAAACGAGATCCAACCGTTCAGATTGAAGTAGGAGGAGTGAAGAACAGGTCCATAAAGTTTCGTGACGATCAAAGTTCGTTTGGATGTCCGATTGTCGATAAAACGCAGTAGCAACATATTAGAAACCGGTTAGGGTTTGTGTTTTTTTTAATAGGTTAGATACGGGGGTACCAACGATCCATCTCGGTGTTTAATTTTTCCGTTTAATTTTTCGTGTATGATCGAAATTATGTGATAGAAACCGGAAAATTTCTATGACATGCATCATATTATGATTCCACTCCAATGCATACATGTAGCTAGTTTATTTGGAATAAATTAGGCATGTATAACTCGTATAATTAGTTAAAAGCTTTTTTTAATTAATATGTGGTAGTTAATTAATTAACTAACTAATTATTAAAATCGAGTAACCACGATTTTAGTGATGGATTCTCGGTGAATCCCACTTAGATAAATCGTTGAGTTTTCGGTGAACCTACCTTAAACAGAAACGAGATTACGCTTTGGTTGACAACATAGAAATCGGAAAATCATAGTACACGGGTTCGAAAATGGTCTAACCATGGTTGGGCGAGTTCAGATGAGCTGCGGCTCGATTGACTCCCCTCCACCTGTGACGTTTGCACGGGGGTTCGACAAGACTTAGCATATCCGATAAGCCTTCGGGCTAAATGGGGCTTCTCTTACCGGATCCGACCGACAGTCACATATGTTCCAACGAATAAGACGGCGTAGGCTTGCCTACTTAACCGACCCTGTTCGGAGTACTTTGATTTATTGTTTCTTATTGTCAAGACCGAAACCGTAATTAGTAAACCCACCACTTTTTCAAAATATTGAGTGGGAGCGGGGAAGGCGACAGCCGACCCCATGGCCTCTACTATAGGTGCAAGCACGTGAGAGAATGGTGACGCCTCGTGCCACTTTGATTTCGTCCCCCTTCGGATGGTGTTCACCGCTATCAAAATTCAAGGCTTAGTCTCCGAAAGGATAGGATTTCGGGTACTCGTCGGGTGACTGACCTGCCCCTCGTAGGCATACTCGGGGCGTACTCTGAGATCTGATATAGTAGGTCACACTCATTATGGATATTTTCGAAATATCTAGGCTAGAAAAAGGAAGGTAATCAATGATTAAGGTCCTGGATGTCTGATTCCCGTGAGATGTTCGATTCTCGAAGCTTAATCATTGAGAGAGATTGTCTCAGTTTAACCGTCATAGTGCTGATATCGACCCTCTCGGACAGTACTATGTGAGGTTAAATCCTTGGAATGGTAGGATAGACTTTATATAAGTTTATTATTCCTAAAATAAAAATCTAGTAGTGAAAATTTATTTTTTGAATTTAACTTTCTGTCATTTTTATTTACAACTTTAATCTCTAGGCTACTAAACTGTTGGTAATAGGACTTCATTAAAAATGTGGAAAGTAACAAGTACGTTGTAATTATCAATAAATGCAGTTAATTTTCGGAAAAGATTTTCTCTTAAGCCTTTAAAAACTTAAGTGACATAGTATAGGTATGTCACGGATGTCACTCGTGTTGAACGAGAGACGTCCACACTTAGTTTACAAAAGATGATATAGGACTATCAGACAAATTCATTTAGTGAATTTTAAAAGTGTAATTACACAACAAATTTCTAAATTGAAAATTTGGAAAATCATATACATAAGGCTTTGCTAGTTAGACGGTATTTGGAACCGATAAACTAGTGGGAGCCTTAGTCTTATGATTTGTTGTTTTTCTGAATCATTAGAAATGTGTAATAGAGGCGCACGGGGAGTTTCTCCATTTATTGGAAAACAAGAATAAAGCGTTGCTAGTTAGACAGGATTTGAAACTGATAAACTAGTGGGAGCTTAGTTCTGACTGTTTTTTTTTTCTAATCTTGAAAAAATCATAAATACAAAGTGTTGCTAGTTAGACGGTATTTGGAACCGATAAACTAGCAGGAGCTTTGGTCTTATGATTTGTCGATTAGAAAGATCGAATAGTCCAAGCTAGTAACACTATCATTAGACATCCCACAGTTCAAGAGTAGTGTCTACTCAAACGAACTGCTAGTTCAAGACTGTTTCCATTTAAAGAAAGTCGAGAATGGGAAAGATTGTTTATACGTGTTAGTCATCTAAACTAAGTAGTTTTAAGGCTCAACCGAAAAATTAATAAATTGGAAATTAGAGGATAAGGAAAGTGATTTCGGATCACTGACCAATGCATCCTTAGCAATTTTCTCGAAAGCTGAAGTTCTTTGGAAGAACTAGGTAGCTTTGCATTAAACGATAAATAAAATAGACAACGGGCAGTTATTTCAGATAGACTAGTAGGAGTGATATAAGGAAATGAATCTCGGATTCAATTCTTGAGTATCACAGAAAATTCATTTTCTGTTTTCGGATTCGTTGGAACGAACGTATTCATTTTCAATAGGATAATTTTTTTGTCTTATTGACGATAAATATAACATTCGTAGCACGAACCCACGACTCGGACTTTTGTTTGATAAAGTCAGAACCACTAAGAAATGCTGAATAGGTATATGTAACACATTTTAAACAATATAAACGCAATTGGTTTCCGTATTTAGATAAACACTTCTTTATATACTATTAATTAGTGCATATTCCCTAACGACAAGATCTGCAGACTGGCTTAGGGTGATTCCTATCTCCCAGTCAAAGGAACCCTGTCTCAAAGGAACAATGCCTAAGTTTCCTTTCAATCGGGAAAGGGTAATAGATTTAAAGAAGTTACATAGCTTGTTCATATCGACCTTCGGGGTCATATGAAAGATACAAGCTAGTGGGAGCTTCTGAGTGGTGACATATTGTCTGATAACTACTCGAAACTCCGGTAAGTTTATCCAAAATATTTGGAGGAATCTCTGATTTCACCAGAGATAGAGTATTCCATACTCATAAATAGGTTATTGCGTAGTCTTCGGGACTGATGCTCAGCCTGCTTCCCAGTGGAATGTTTTCACTAAGGGATACACCATAAATTTGCCTTACATAGTCATTGATGTGCTACGATACGCTGCTGAACTCATTTAAGATATTGGTTGCAAAATAACGGTTTACGTGGTAATGAAAAACCGAGAAGTCTACCTAAAAGATGCCTACGCATTTGTGGATAATGAGTGAATTTGGTTCACCCCACTTCCGTAAATATAGACATTTAACATTTAGTGCTTGAATGTAGGACTGGAAATTTTGCGTACACGTTCAGGTCGTGAAATATCTTAATGCATTGAGTAAATGTTGGTTATAAAACTCGTAAAATCAGAGAATGACGGTTATATTGTCAAACTCGGTCTGATAGAGTCTATAAATAACAACCTTAGATAAAGTATTTGTACTCGAGATGTTACTAACTGATTTGTTCAGTTCACATCCAACACCGGCAGTTGGTGATAACACTAATAAAAACTACTAAACTATATCGATCCACCCCGAACGTAGTGGGAGTATGGTTTGTCCATTACCCATTGCAGGACCTTACGGTCTATAGGGTAGATTGCTGACCTATAGCCCTTTGTGGGCTGTGTAGGATCCTGATCCTAGAGGTTGGTTTGAAAGCCATAACCCTGTGAATGGAGTTTGATACTCCGGTTTCGTTGAAACTCTTTAGTAGAACCACCCGAGTATCTCGGGCCCGGTGGGAGTAATTGGAACTACACGGAGAAGAGTCGAATGAATAGGAAGGTTTAAATTTCAACGCAAAGCTGAGTAATTTAGGGGTGATTCCCTAAAAGGTAGAGAGTTAACCAGACCGTGATCTCTCTTACCACTCATTCTTGCTTGATTTCGTCAGAAAGCGGGAAATATGGGTGATTCCCTAAGACTTCCTTGCCGAACAACGGAATCTGAATTTATTCAGAACAGAAGGGTTTTAGCAAAGAACAAATGACGGATTCGTTACAAAGCAGAAAATAGGGGTGATTCCCTAAGACCTTTTTGCGAGACTAACGGTATCTTAATTTATTCAGAAAGAACCTTTGGCAGGATGCCTGCCATAGCTTATATCCTTTGGGGATTAAAGATAACCTCTAGGTCATTTCAAAGTCATATATTTTAATATGTGGACTTGACCAAAATGTTGATAAGTCTTTCGTAGACTGGGCATCAATATTAGTAAAGTAGTATGTAGATTAGTGTTTGTGAATGGTAACACTGAAACAGTTGGAAACAACATGGGTGTGTTATATGAAGTCAGAGTCTGACATGCCATCGGGATTGGTTCTAAAGGATTTTTGATTCGCTCAAATTCTCAAGAATCGATCATTGGCAATTCCATCCATTCACCTGGTTAAGATATTCTTGCATTTATGCAACATTCAACGATGTAGTCTACCCTACCTCTCAGGAATGATTATCTAAACCATCGGATGAATACTAAATGGGATGTTTAGTGAATCCTCAAGTCTCTTCGGGAGAATGAGGAATAATATGCTAGTATATTCAGGTGCAAACTAGAATATAAGTGATAACACTGATTCTGGCTTTAGGTCAGATTGAGGATGATCGTTAAGTGATAAGCATATTGAAATCATACCACCGGATTAGATGGAAGGGCGACGTTTCGATCCCAAAGATTGACTCAAGCCGCCAACCTACCTGATCAGTGTACCGAGTCACATGGTATTCGGATTCTAAGTACGCGCCGGGTCACTGACCTACCCTGCGGCGGCACACTCCGGTCGTGCTTGGAAGGATGAATTACTAAGATGCGCTTGGAGGGTATGATTCTTGGGGATACGTCTCACTTGTTTTGAGCAAATGGGAGAATGTTGTAGATATATATATAAAGGGTGTGCTCTAAAACAATTAATCCACTTGCCTTTCGTGCAAGTGGGAGATTGTTAGGTGTAGTGCCCGTAAGACAATTATCTAATTGTTTTAGGACAGAATTAATAATTCATCTTATTATATGCATGTATGCTTATAATTAAGACACTACTGAAAACCCTAAGTACCTCATTTATGTAATCACATAACTCAGTGTATGGCTATACACAAGAGGATTGAGTTAGTGAGATGCACTTAAAATTAACTTAGTCCGTAGCGTTGATTAATCTGAGTACGGGTCTCATGAATAATATGCTAATAATGCGCCCAGAACACTTTATTGTAGCTAACATGCATCCTACAGATCGTCCCTTAACAGAAATGTTTATGGTTTATTGTGTTTTTTTTTTTTTTTTGTGTTGAAACCGGATATTTTATTAAAAATCAACAAAGTGTTCAAAAACCAACTATGCAAGGCATTAGGCTAATTTTTCTATTGTGAAAAAACGCAAGAAGTCAGCTCCAAGCTAATCTGAGTTCACGTGCTCGTCGAATAGGTTCCGAAATGAAGATCATCTTCAGGGGGCGTGATCGGTCTTCGTGGTGGGTCTCATGGTTGCGCCAATACCAATGTCCCTGAACAATCTCTCGGAATAAGAATCTCCAGAATTCAATTGTGTCGTGTTTGTACATATTTGTACTCAAGCATTTTTCCAGCCAAATCGGAGTCTCATTGGCAGTGGAAAAAATCGTCCAGCAATGTCGATGGATGACTTGTTTCCACATAGATGTAGCCAAGCAACAGTCTCTCATCACGTGCAGCGTGGACTCGGGCCGAGTGCCACAGCCAAGGCACGCATCATTATCTTCTATGTGTCTCGCTTTTAATAGGCCTGCAGTAGGAAGGGCGTCTCGATGAATCAACCATAATAGCATGTTGCCACGAAGCGGTCCCTTAATCGCCCATATCAGCTTCCAAACGCCACTATGAGTAGTATCTGCACTAAGAGTGTAGTCTTGATGTTCATGGTAGGCAGAGCTCACCGTAAATTTTCCGGACGCCGTTGGTTTCCATAGAACATTTCCATTTTCATCAAAGTCAAAAGCATCGCGTAGGGAATTTGCCGCAAAACATATGTGTCGCCATATGAAGGAGCAATTTGCTTTGGGTTCATCGAGTGGGGAGCCATATTTTTGGTTAAGTACTTGGACCCAAAGCTTGCCTCGCTCAGTCAACATTTGCCAAGACAATTTTGCAAGGAAAGCGATATTCATGCCAAGACAATTTTGCAAGGAAAGCTTGCTTTGGTTTATTGTGTTTTTGTTTGTTTGTTTATGTAAAATATGCGATGAAGATTATTTTATGTATTTTTAATCCTGGATCATTAATCTCTTATTAATTTAAAGTAGGCAAATTAATTTCAAGTATGATGGCGGCGATCTACCACCTGGATCGAGTAACAGGGGAGTACATTAAGAAGGGAAAACTGGTCCGAGGAATGTCATGGATTTTGTTGGTAGTGACGATGGCGGCAATGTTACAACTCCACCGCTTAGTTGTCTGGATCAGTTGTTTGTAGTGGTGATGACGGCAATGTTACACCTCTGGATCTAATGATGGGAAAGAACCGTTTAGCTCTCTGGATTAATTATCCCGTTTAGCTCTTTGGATCAATTATCTGGATCGAATGGTGGGTGGGGGGGGGGGGGGGGGGGGAGGGAGGGAGAATGTTAAGAAGGGGACACTAGTCCGGGGTCATGGAATTATATCAAGCAATTGAGGTAAACATAATAATAGGTATTTATACAGAGAAACCGTGATCGATTGAATCTAGTTTTACGTAATGGTTATTTGAAGAATTAACGATGTTATATTGATTTGTTATCATATGACATAGTAAAATGAAATTTAAAAAAAAAAAAAAAAAAAACATAAGCTTGCTATACTGGCCCATAATTTAGAGAATGAAAGAAACTTTTGTGTGTACTGATTTTTGGGAGAATGGAAAAAGAATATGAACACAAAAGAAAAAATTAAATAGAGAAACATTATAAATGTTTCATCCCTTTTGATTATGAAACTCAACCTTAGCCATCAGAAACCAAAACGAAAGGCTCACGAACATCATTACAAAATTCGAAGTCATAACTTCGTTTACTCAAACAAAAAAAAAAACAAAAAAAATCATAAAACATCATGAAATGCTTATTAAAGCATCGGCCGCGAAAATAAGAAGGAAAAAACCGTTGTCAAAACTGCAGCAGAAACAATGAAATGTCAAGAATGAAAGCTACATCAAAAACTAGTTTTAACTGCAAAATGATCAGAAATTTCCGGCTTCATCAGAATCCCGTCTTGTCTGATTTCAAAAACTTAAGCCCCTCCGGAAAATATAGTTTCATCGATTCAGCAACAACTCAGCAATCTGAACCGCGTTAAGAGCTGCACCTTTGCGTATTTGATCACCACAAACAAATATATCGAGCCTGAGAGAGAGGCGAAAAACAAGTCAAAACATCATTTGCAATACATTAGCAGGTATTTGTAGGAGATAGAGGAAGCCAGAGGTATAAACGATCCGAATCGAATCAAAACAATGATGCATGAACTTGGCTCGAGTTTGTTCGCGCAAGAGTCAATTTGCTCAAGATTGGCATGATTAAGCTTTGATGAAGCTCGAGTTAGGATTGATTATGCTCAACGAAATTTTGATCACTTTCAAGCTCAAGCTCGAGCACCTCGTCGAAAAAGAATGTAATGCTTTAAAGTTTTCGAGTTCTGCTTAATTATGCTTGACAAAACTTTGGGCATTTTCAAGCTCAAGCTCGAGCACCTCGAAAAAGAATGTAGAGCTTTAAAGTGCTCGAGTTTGGCTCGTCAAAAGATAAAAAAGAATATACGTGTTATGTAATCTAGTCAACATTTCGAGTCAAGCTTTAAAGTGCTCGAGTGTGGCTCGTTAACTTTAAGGAACATCTTGAGTTCATTTAAATCATATTTCAAAAAGCATATTACGAGCCCAGCGTCGAGCTACACATGAGCAGCTAGACTCATTTACACCACTACTTGACTTCATTTAAGCCATAATTACGCGAGCATATCACGAGCCGAGCATCGAGCTGCTCATGAGCGGCTTGGTTCGTTTACACCCCTAAAGGAAGGGCTAAAAAGGACAATTTCTTACCCGAAATTCCCATCTTGGGAAACGTCGCGACGTATTCTCCCAACCGCAACATCATCTTTGTTAGAAACTTCTAATGGGGTCGGGAAATTATTGGCTGCACGGTCATCGATAACCACGACTCCCGGAGCCTTCCTAAGAATCTCCCTTGCTGTATCCTACAAGAACACATACATTTAATGAAAACGGAATGAAAATGCCTCGATTTTTTTTACAACATTCCATCCGTAGACGCTGACTACCACAAGTGTGTGTTTACTTATTTGGTCCTTGTAGTTTTATTATGTATAGTTTGGTCCAGTATTTTGAATATTTACGTATATCCCTTCTGTACCCGTATACGCATATTCCCCGTGCCCGTGCAACCTAGGCTATAAACAAATACCTCATCCAGAGGATTCTCAAACTGAAGATTCACACTCTCAGCATGCGCACGCATAACCGGAACTCGTATGCATGTAGCCGTAACTTTTACATTCATGTCGCCCTGCAACGCAAAACAAAACAGAGTAGATTATAAGATCTTCTCACTAAAATGGTTGATGATTTTTCGATGTTACACGAAAAGAAAAAGTCTGCTAACCCAGATTTTTCGTGTCTCTTTTACGAGCTTCATTTCCTCTTCATTGTAACCATTTGAAAGCACAGGAGCATTATGGGAGAAGAGATTGAAAGCATACTGCACATTAAAAGAGTTTATTGTCAATAAAACAGTAGTTACGATTTTTACATAAATGTCCCCAATGTTTCATCTTGGCATTTTCACCCCTCAACTATGATTTTTTATCTTTTCAGTTCATTTTTGCCATGTGTCAAGTTTTTATTTGTTAAGACATTTCATACATTCACTGCTGGTTGTTTGACATGTGACAATATAGACTGAAAATGTAAAAGAGAAAAAATTGCATAGATACCGGGTAAAAGTGTCAATATGAAACATTGAGGATCAAAACGCCAAAATCGTGAAACAAAATGGACCAAAAATGTCATTCTTATGCTAATTGAATGAAATGTTCGATTTGACAGGAATGATTGATTGACCAAACCTGTTGCCTAAAGATTTTACATGTTGGATCCTTGCCCTCGAGGACCTGCACCGCCAAAAGGAAAAGCAAGTGAATCAAATTGAATCAAATAGCAAATGAAATATAGGTATATTTTGTAAGTAATCAAGAATTATTATTAGACATGATGAAAACCGAACCTCACGAGTTTGTTGCTCGAGCTCTTCCATTGCAGCAGCACCTGCACCGCTGGCTGCTTGGTATGTACTAACTACCATGCGTTTAACCTGTAATTTTTACATATTCAAAATGAAAAACTAACTTTGATTAACCAAATTTAAGACAGAAGAAATTAACTACAACCAAAATTGCACGGGTACGGATATACATATACTCAATTTGAACAGCTATTCATTCATTATCTGGCAGTTATTACTCGATTTTTAAGTTCAACATATCCGAGTTATGGATATGCAGATTTGAATCCCATATCCAACTTTTAAAGGTTACAAAATCACCCGTACGTGTGTATCTAAGTATCCCATGTGTATATATGTCAGATACGTATCGGATCCGAGACATGCTACCAGACAGAAGCAATCCGTGTATCATGGAGGAATACAATACTTAAATAGGAATTACACATTTACATATCTTGGTTTTAAAAACTATAACACGGTAAGAAAAAACTGACCCAATAGGCCAAAAAACCGGAAAAAATGTTTTTCAACAATTCACAATCAACAATCAGCTGAAAGGAAAGTGATTAAACAACAGTTGCATTCAAGAAAAGATAAGCCTGAAAAACGATGCTCACCTTAGCAAGTCGATGTAGAGGAGTAACGGCCATCAAACAAATAATAGTCGAACAATTCGGATTTGAAATAAGTGCCCCATTTCCACTGCCAAGTTTAATATGGTCCATAGCCCCCGGATTTACCTCCGGAATCACGAGAGGAACCCCATCATCCATCCTAAAAGCAGAGCTGTTATCCACAACAATGGTACCATTTTCAACCGCCAAAACCCCAAATTTTTTACTAATAGAACCACCGGCGCTGAAGAGAGCAATATCGATGTCCTGAAAACTGTTTTCAGTAAGCTCTTCAACGGTATAGGTGTTGTCTTGGAATGTTATCTGCTTACCGGCTGAGCGTTTACTGGCGAGAAGCTTGAGGGATCGGTAGGGGAAATCACGGTCAGAAAGGACGGACAAAAATTCTTGTCCAACGGCTCCAGTAACTCCGACGACAGCGACAGATGGGGCGTTTTCTGTGAGGGCCATACGGATAACGGTGGGGGGTTTAGACGAGAACCGGGTGACGGAATGGCCATAAGTGGTGGTGGGGAAATGTTGGTGGCGCAAACACAGGGACGAGGGATTCATTTGAATTATGAAGGGCTTATAGATAGCTGCATTTAGGTGAGAAACAGTCAAACGATGTACCTCAAAATAAAAAGGAGCTTTATTTGCACCTCAACGATTCTACTGATGCATGCACCATGGTGAAAAAGTCGATTCATAAACGAAGAATCTACTTTCGGCGATTACATTGATGCACCACACTTACCAAACACTATGGTGAACCGACATTTTCAAAGTTGATTCTCGAGCCGGAAATCGACTTCATGAAAGTCGATTCACACCTTGGAAAATCGATTTTATCTCTTTGAATCAAATCGATTTTTAAGTAAGAATCTAGTTTCAACGATTCAACTTATGCAGCACAGTTATCATGCACTATCGTGAGTCGGTTTCTTGAATGTAGATTCTTCAGCCAAAGTCGATTCTCAAATTCAACCTTCGAAAGTCGATACTAACTCAAGAATGTTGACTCTCAAAATGTTGATTAGGTGTGGTGCATAATGCATCGTAGGTGTGATGCATCCGTAAATTCTAGCAGGTCCCAAATAAAATCCTCAAAATAAAATCAATAAATTACAACTGCATAGGCCAAAGAAAAAACAAATGATACTGGAACGATATTTGTTTTAGCTATCATATACACCTCATGCATTCAAATTCTAACAACTCTAGCTCAGTCAATTCGCATGATTTTGCAGGGATTTCTCAAATTCAATAAACAAAAATCAGCTACCATTTTACCTGAAGAATGAAGCTGAGGTTGAAAGATATGTATTGCGTCTTAAGTTGTGGACCGTGTTGTGAAGCAATGCGGCGGCGGCGGCACGGACGGGAGGCGGCGGCGGCGGCGGCGGCGGCTGGGGATGGAGTTGAACGAAAGGGTTTGATTTTGGAATTGGGAGAATATAATAATAGGATTAATTTTCCACTAGAAGAAAAAATAGTAGCAAGAGTTAATGGCACTTTCACATACTTTTGTTATCACTGGCGCCTATTACAATTACGGTATTGCATTGCATTTAGCTTAGAACGCTTAACGAGCCGAGTATATGTTGTTTAAGTTCGTATACGTTTAGGTCACGATCTCGTATATGATCGTTCGTTTAAAAAAGCAAATAAATATTAAGTTTAAGTTTTGTTTACGAGTTTGTTCATGATCGTTCTTTTATAAACGAACTAAAATTCATGTTCAAGCTCAAGTCATTTACAGTAAATTATTTGAGTATATGATGTTTAAGCTCTTGTTCGTTTATGTCATTGTCTTGTTCGTGATTGTTTGTATAAATAAACAAACCAAAATAAATTTCAAGTTCGGTTCGTTTAAGTGACGAGTTTGTTCGTGATCATTAATTTAATAAAGGAACAAAAAATCATGCTTAAATTCGGCTCGTTTACAAGACAGATTGTTCAAGCTTATGTTTGAATTCGGTTCGTGAACCGTAATTTTTTTTGTCTTCCAACTCAAACTCTATACAATTTCTCTTTGTTCAAGTATAAAATATAAAATCATAAAACAATATTCAAACATCATAATACAACAACCCAAAAAAAGAAGAAGAAGGTAATGATAATGACACAACCCACTACTAGAATTTTCCAGATTTCCGACGTGAAAATTCATCGGTAATCCGTAGGAAAATCAATTTTCCGACAAAATTCCGACGAAATCAGCATCGTAGGAAAAATGGCCGTAGGAATCGCCTTTCGACGAAATTTCCGACAAATTTAGTGACGAACTTTCCTACGGAAGTTACTGACGAATTTCCGACGAAACTAATGACAAGCTTCCTACGAAAGTTACTGACGAAAGTAGTAACAAAATTCCTACGAAACTTTCTGACAAAATTCCGACGTATCTTGTGATGAAATTTCCTACGAACGTTTCTGACAAATTACCAACGAAGTTAGTGACGTTATTTCCGACAAATTATTTGATCCAAATTCCAATAACCTTCCGATGGATTTTTTTATTAATCGTCTGACCAATTTCCGACAAAGTTTGTCACTAATTTGTCGGTATTGATCACTATTTCTGCATCAACAAATATTTTCCAACAAATTTCCGACGGAATTTGTCACTACTTTGTCACAAATAAGATTTTTGAAATGACAGGTTTTTGTAAATTGTTTTAATACCACCTGTCCAAATGAAATACATTATCACAATGTATTTGTATTGCCAATTACTCAACCCTCAAAAAACTGCACATGCTATTTAATTGAGGCAACAACCAAGTCTACAAAATCTCTATAGAGATTAGCAGTAAGATACAAAAAAAATCTATACATCAAAGAAAAAACCCATAGTGCCACATAGGATTCCCAAAATAAAATAGAGTGCAGATCTATTGTATAATAAATCTAAATAATCCTCAATGTCGCGTACCATCTGGAGGGAGGAAGGCTTGCACCAACTGCGCAATCCTTCCTATCTCCGCCTGCATGGTAGATTGTGTGGCTGCAGACTTCTCTCGCTCCTCAATAGCTCTCTGTCTTTCCTCAGCCAAACTTTCATGTACAGAAGAGAGGTCTTCACGCAACTTTGAATTTTCTTCTAAAAGCTGTGATACTTGTTGCGACAGGACCTCATTTGGCATCGAATGCGAAATTGATCCACTAGTGTACTCTAATGATAAATTACCCAATCCTTTCACACACCCATTTTTTGCACCCCCAGCGCATTCCAGAAACACTTTATCCGCTTCACATAACAAATCATCTGGAATTCTAACATCTTTCTGCCCGAAATATTGCAAGACGTTTGGCATTTTTTCCTTAAAAAGTTCCTGTGAGGATTTAGAAAATATATTTCTCAGTATCTTTCGTTCAATATGAAGATATTGCACCACATACCCATTACGAATGCATTACTAGCAATTAAGAAACTAAAACAAATCAGTAAGTCTAACTCCTTTTAAAACCAAGTTAAAGACAAGAAATTATATGTATATGTTATGTCATACATTACATAACCAAATTCACATTGTAAAAACATATGTTCAAGTTATTACCTCAATAATTGCAGAACTATCATCAATAGGCTCATTATCATCTTTGGTTGTGTGGGTATACATGAACACCTCCGCAATAGCAACAGGACGTCCCAACACCTTTTCCAAAAAAAAACATTTAACCCATCATTAGTACAAAGTTCTTTCAAAATTTATGATCGGTTTCTTTTTTTTGATTCTTCTCTAGTAGAAGAAAAGTTGTACCCACCACAAATGACAAGTTTATAACCCACAAAAAGTAGAAAACAATGAAAATAACTAGGCAAAAGTTAGAAGTGAAAATTGGTGAAAGTAAATCTTTATGTTACTAAACTTTCGGGAAAAAATGAAGGTATGCAAAATAAACACAAAATCCGATCAACAAAAAGAGTGCATTGCAAATAAAAGACATTTTTTTCTAGATGGGCTTTCTCATGTCATGTCTGATTGCTTTTCCAAGTCCCATATTACAATCGTACTGATGATTGTATAATGTCTTCACTTTCTAAATATACTACAATCATTTTGATTATTCTACATGGAATCAGGAAGAACAATAGGAAACTTTTGAATGTACATAAACAGCCTCTTCAAGTCCTCTTGAAAAATTCCCAACTCAGTTTAATCAAGACATAAATAATAATGTAGACTCATTAATCATTATTATATCTATCATGATCAACGGTGTAGACGCACGTTGTGTCAAAACGGTTGTGTAATTATCATTACTCAAATAAAAATAAGGGTCTACCGGCACCCTCATTTTTACTACTGGCAACATATTACTCTCGACACAACGAAAAATTACTTCGGCATCACGATTATTTTTATTGAACATAACGTCAGTGGCACTGACGTTGCTATTGAAAACCAAAATCAATTACATTGACGTTGCTGTTCAAAACCAAAGCCAGTGGCACCGACATTTACGTTATAAAAGTGTCACCACTTAGTAACGTCGGTCCAATGATGTTAATACCCAAACGGAACATCATTGACGCTGACGTTTCTAGTGTGGTGCCGGAAATAAAAACAAGAATATACATATGGTGCCGGAAGTAGAAAAATTAAAAAAAAAAATGATCGATAGTAAAATTGTTGGTGCCGATAGAACCCCTTAAAAAATAACACAAATGTTCTATTTTTTATCTACCGGATGACTAAATGAATTGTCATTTATGTATGTATTATACTTTGGTTTATCTATATAAACATGTTTTCAAACACAATCAATTCTCGCGAGTCAAGCTTGTGTTCCATAGTTTAGGAAACGAGTTTATAATCATGTTGAAGTTTGATTTGTTAAACTAAACAAAAAAACGATTACGAAAACTCAAACTCAAATACGAGCTTATTCACGAGCGACTATGTCATAAAGCCTCTGAAACCATAGGTTTAGGGACGGCTTGTTCAGGTTAGAGTGACCCCAATGGGGACACCCAATTACAACCTTCAAACACATCGTTTTCCGTTACAGTTACATTTTTTCAACACCCAAAAAATAATTCACTCCAATAAGCAACCTCTATACATCCCTTTAAAAATATTTTATGCTTACAAAGTGATATTTGAATACGTCGCACAACGGTAAAAAAAATAAAAAGATGTCGTATCCGTACACAAAAAGAGTTCAAAATAAAAAAAATAAATATTTGGACAGATTAAATTTTTTTTTATGGAAAAAATAGTATATATAATTTTTTTTTCAATGATGTATATCACCGTTGTGATACTACCGTTATGCCCGTATCATTACTCGATACATAACACATTATTATATAAATGATATTGATGTGTGAAATTAATTTATTGAGTAAAAAGAGAGATAAATGAATTATTCTTGTTCATATTAGCGACCTTTCATATTTAGGGGAGCGCTTAGTTTTATTTAGGGATATGGTGTTGGGTTGGAAGCCACTGTGGGCTTAAAGGTGGGAGGGTTGCTCCCTCTATATTAATTTTAGAGGGGGATAAATCCCCCCATTGGGGTCACTCTTAGGAGTTGGGAGAAAACCGGTGGCGTAATTGTGGGTAACTTGGATTCCTTCCCCTCCGAATGATTATGTAAACTACCAACTCATTTATTGAATCTTTTGTGGTTTTAATGCAGTTGTTTGTCAAGCAATTGTCGAGAGAGTATTGATCTTTTAGACTATGACCGTATTGATGAATTATTTACAATTATATGTTTTTCTTCTAGCATTACGACATGTTTTATTTTTTTCCAAGTTATGGTGAGGAGAGTCTCTACCGATTAAACCGTGTCGTAAAATCCCCCTCGTTCTGATGATCTTTATGGTGTTTAGGCTTATCTTCATCTTCATCAAGCACCGACTGAAACCGAATGAAACTACGGTTCACGGCCATTAGATCCTCCTGAGAATCATGTTTCTGATGATCATCTCAGAATCAGATCACCTTCAGATGGGCATAAGAAGTTGTGTGTTGCTGCTACTATATGGAATGTGAAAACATACGTGGAACAAATTTTCCTTCCCCTTCAGATATCACAACACGGTACAGTATATTTATAATACAGACTAGGGCTTCACCCACTACAAATAATTACCAAACTATCCCTACTAAATATAATTACAAAATACATCATAATAATAATAATAATATCGTAATACCCCCCTCAAGGTGGAGGGTGAAGTTCTCGAACGCCTAGCTTGCACAACAGAAACTCGAATTATTGTCGTCACAATGCCTTTGTAAAAATATCCGTCAACTGATGCTTCGTGGGCACCTATAAAGGAACAATCAACCCATCCCAAATATCATCACGCACGAAATGACAATCCTCCTCAATGTGTTTTGCGTTCGTGAAAGACCGGATTCTGCGCAATGTATAATACCGAGTAACTATCATAAAAAACATCGTATGCCATGAGGATGCCGGACACCAAGATCAACCAATAATTGCTTCAACCACTTCATTTCGCATGTCAGAGAGGCCATAGAACGATACTCAGCTTCCGTGGATGAACGAGAAATGCTGGTCTGCTTCTTGGAAGTCCAGGATATGGGCGAAAGACCAAGGAAGACAAACTATCCACTTAGTGAACGCCGGATAAGGGGCAACTGGCCCAATCAGAATCACACCACCCCTCAAGTAGAAGAGAACTATCAGCCTGCAACAAGATACCCTGACCAGGATGCTTCTTCAAATAGCGGAGCAATCGTAATGCAACCTCCCAATGATCAACCCGAGAAGCATGCATACACTGAGTCAAGATATGAAGTGAGTATGCCAATTCAAGCCGCGTCAACCCAAGATAAATAACTCTGCCAATCAAACGGTAATATTTGGCAGGGTCACTCAACAATTCCCCGGTGGCAAGAGCTAACTTGTGGTTCTGCTCAATGGAAAAGTCAGATGGTTTGCTCTCAAGTAAACTTGCTTCATGAATAATGTCAAGTGCATACTGTTGGTGATTATATCACGAATGTGATTTAGTGTAATTGGATTTAGTTTGAGGTTTGGTAAGCTTGAAACAATCGATATGCGGGGTGCATGCTTATAATTGATATTTACAAGCTTACGGAAGTGTTAGATCAAGTGTTGAACCAAAAACTGGATACTGCTGCGTATCCGTACGGATAGATTGAACTATCCGTACGGATGAAGCTGTTAAGTTGAAATCGGATACGTAATCTATCCGTACGGATAGAGTATTTTATCCGTACGGATGAGTTACGGGATGCAAAAGCGAATTTTTGGTTTCCGGCGAGTTTTTGGTGTCCCTTCGGTTTTAAGCGATGTCCCTTCGGTATGAAGACATTTCTTAACTGTTTTTGAAGGGTTATGTTGTGTTTTTCATGTAGAATAACACATGATATAAGTACATAACACTTGAGTAATTTGAGAAAGAAGAGAGATCAACGCTTTAAAAGATTTATTCATTTTCTTTGAATACTATCTTGAAACCTCAAGTTCTACACACAAATAAACAAAACTCTTATAGCTATCTTTCTATCTAATTGCCAAGATAGAAAGGGACGTAGTTTTATCCCGTGAATACATTCGTGATTTACCCGGAGGCAATCTTAGGGGACAAATAGTTTTCGCAGGAAAGAGCCTCTGCTCGACTCTGCGTTTATATATATATTAAGTTCTCTTTTATTTGTTGTTTTGATACCATTGTTCTAATTACCTACAAACTCCCTAACACATACTTCCGTTGGTTCAAAAAAAATCCCATCTCTGTTCCGGGTCACCTCTAACCCAAGAAAGTACGTTAGGACTCCCAAATCCTTCATCTTAAAACACCTCCCCAAATATTCTTTAAAGATAGTCATGGCCACCTTATCATTTTCGGCAATAATCATATCATCCACGTATAGTAGCACTTTTAGCCGAATTCCATCCTGATGCCAAGTAATCAAGGAGTAATTCGAGTACGACTGACGCAACCCATAATCTTTCAAAGTGGAAGCAAGCTTCGCGAACCAACACCATGGTGCATGTTTCAATCCATACAAGATGTTCTCATCTTGCATACCAAGTTCGAGCCCCTCCTCTCAAATCCGGGAGGAATTTTCATGTAAATCTCCTCTTGCAAATCTCCATGCAGAAAAGCATTATGAACATCCATCTTATGAGAGTATCCCATCATTTCATCACAGCGACAATGAGGAAAGTACGCACCGAAACCATCTTCACCACAAGAGTAAATGTCTCAGTGTAATCTATTCCTTCTTCCTGATAATTCCCGAAAGACAGTAACCGGGCTTTCAACCGTTGCAAGGTTCCATGTTCGTCATATTTTTCGGTATATATACACCCACTTACCCCCAGTGCCTTTTTCCCGGGAGGGCGTGGTTGTAATATCCATGTCCCTTGCTCTTCTAAAGCTCAAACTTCTTCATCCATGGATTTACGCCATCCTTCATGTTTAATAGCCTCCTTAAATTTTTTTTGAAGGATTTCCTGCAGGTATGGCTACAATAGATTTTCAGTTTTTTTTACTATTATTCTGTGTTTGTTTTTGTTTTATTTTATTTTTGTATTTTGAGAGTAGTTCTAGATTGCTATTTATTAGGATTTTCTGTCAAAATGAAATCTTAAGCGCGATCGAGATGATGAAAAGAGTAACCATTATGGGGTCTCTTGGACATGCAAGTAGATAAAATTAAAAGACCCTTTTGTACGTAGCTAGGCTAGATTCAGAATCTTTTTCCAAAAATTGTTGTTTTAAGCATATTCTTAATAATTTATATTGATTTCATGTTTCGTCTAAAGCAATTTATTTACTTTCAGAAGAAAAAGGTTGCAACTTTGCAGATTGAAGATGAATGAACCAGGAAATAAAAATCTTTCCAAAAATGAACCAGCGTTGGATGCAATTTATCTATTTATTATTATTTTTTTGCACACGGTTCATCAACTATCCATGCCATGCCAGCAACATTGTTCTTTATTGAAGAAATCTTAGTCGTAATCTTTTTCTCTTTTCTGTTGTAATCTTTCTCTGAAAGTAAACATGAAGATTGAATTTACCTCAGTTGATTGTGAAAGTGACAAAGTTACACTACAAGAAAACTGGTTTAAAGTGACAAATTTTAAAGGGACGAAAAAGTCGTCCCTTTAAATATCTTTTTTGGGACGACAAAATCGTCCCTTTAAATTAATTCAAACATAGTCAAAGTTTTGGGCGGTTTTTTCGGAGGGAAATTTTAATATAAAATATTAACCCTACAGTGCTACCTTGGATTTTCACGTGGACAAAACTATTTAAAGGGACAACAAGACTATTTAAAGGGACGAAAATGTCGTCCCATTAAATATTTTCAGAAAATAATATGTTATGTACAAGAAATTATAAAATTTTGGTTTTTAGGGACGAGAATTGTCGTCCCTTTAAAGGAAATTAAATTTTTTTTTAATATAAAACTTTGAGTTAATAAATAATATTCTGTTTATTATAAAATTCATGTTTAAAGGGACGACAATGTCGTCCCATTAAACATTTTTCAGAAAATAATATGTTATGTACAATAAATTATAAATTTGCGTTTTTAGGGACGACAATTGTCGTCCCTTTAAAGGAAATTAATTTTTTTTTAATATAAAACTTTAAGTTAATAAATAATATTCAGTTTATTATAAAATTCTAATATACATATTCTAATAAACATTGCGTTAAAATATAAAATTCATTATTTTTTATAAAAATTCCTTTATCGAACGATAATACAAGTGATTTTGATAATACTCTCTACTATAGATTGTCAGTTCGTTATCGAAGGATTTATTTGAATCTCGGGGTTCGTTAATAAACGATTGATCTCAATCCTGAGATCCGACATCGTTATCGAGTGAATGAGTTAACAGTCGTGGTTCGTTATCGAGCGATCGATTTGAATCCCGGGGTTCGTTATCGAGCGAATGAGTTAGATCGTTATCGATCATTGTGATAGTACTTAAAAAAAAGTACTATGTCTCGATCGAGCGAACGAGTTAAGAGTTGGGGATCGTTATTAAGAGATCGATTTGAATCTCGGGGTTCGTTATCGAACGAATGAATTAGATCGTTATCGATCATTGTCTCGATGGATCGTTATCGAGCTAAGGAGTTAAGAGTCGGGGATCGTTATTAAGAGATCGATTTGAATCTCGGGGTTCGTTATCGAGCGAATGAGTTAGATCGTTATCGATCATTGTCTCGATGGATCGTTATCGAACGAAGGAGTTAAGAGTCGGGGATCATTATTAAGAGATCGATTTGAATCTCGGGGTTCGTTATCGAGCGAATGAGTTAGATCGTTATTGATCATTGTCTCGATGGATCATTATCGAGCGAAGGAGTTAAGAGTCGGGGATCGTTATTAAGAGATTGATTTCAATCTCGGGGTTCGTTATCGAGCGAATGAGTTAAATCGTTATCGATCATTGTGATAGTACTATCTACTATGGCTCGATCGATCATTATCGAGCGAATGAGTTAACAGTCGTGGTTCGTTATCGAGCGATCGATTTGAATCTCAGGTTTCGTTATCGAGCGAATGAGTTACATCGTTATCGATCATTGTGATAGTACTATCAACTATGTCTGGATGGATCGTTATCGAGCAAATGAGTTAAGAGTAGGGGATCGTTATTAAGAGATCGATTTGAATCTCGGGGTTCGTTATCAAGCGAATGAGTTACATCGTTATCGATCATTGTCTCGATGAATCGTTATCGAGCGAAGGAGTTAAGAGTTGGGGATCGTTATTAAGAGATCGATTTGAATCTCGGGGTTCGTTATCGAGCAAATGAGTTAGATCGTTATCGATCATTGTCTCGATGGATCGTTATCGAGCGAAGGAGTTAAGAGTCGGGGATCGTTATTAAGAGATCGATTTGAATCTCGGGGTTCGTTATCGAGCGAATGAGTTAAATCGTTATCGATCATTGTGATAGTACTATCTACTATGGCTCGATCGATCGTTATCGAGCAAATGAGTTAACAGTCGTGGTTCGTTATCGAGCAATCGATTTGAATCTCAGGATTCATTATCGAGCGAATGAGTTACATCGTTATCGATCATTGTGATAGTACTATCAACTATGTCTCGATGGATCGTTATCAAGCGAAGGAGTTAAGAGTCGGGGATCGTTATTAAGAGATCGATTTGAATCTCGGGGTTCGTTATCGAGCGAATGAGTTACATCGTTATCGATCATTGTCTCGATGGATCATTATCGAGCGAAGGAGTTAAGAGTCAGGGATCGTTATTAAGAGATCGATTTGAATCTCGGGGTTCGTTATCGAGCGAATAAGTTAGATCGTTATCGATCATTGTCTCGATCGATCGTTATCGAGCGAAGGAGTTAAGAGTCGGGAATCGTTATTAAGAGATCGATTTGAATCTCAGGGTTCGTTATCGAGCGAATGAGTTAAATCGTTATCGATCATTGTGATAGTACTATCTACTATGGCTCGATCGATCGTTATCGAGCGAATGAGTTAACAGTCGTGGTTCGTTATCGAGTGATCGATTTGAATCTCGGGATTCGATATCGAGCGAATGAGTTAGATCGTTATCGATCATTATGATAGTATTATCTACTATGGCTCGATCGATCGTTATTGAGCGAAGGAGTTAAGAGTCGGGGATCGTTATCGAGCGATCGATTTGAATCTCGGGGTTCGTTATCGAGCGAATGAGTTAAATCGTTATCGATCATTGTGATAGTACTATCTACTATGGCTCGATCAATCGTTATCGAGCGAATGAGTTAACAGTCGTGGTTCGTTATCGAGCGATCAATTTGAATGTCGGGATTCGATATCGAGCGAATGAGTTAGATCGTTACCGATCATTATGATTGTAGTATGTACTATGGCTCGATCGATAGTTATCGAGAGAAGGAGTTAATAGTCGGGGATCGTTATTAAGATATCGATTTGAATCTCGGGGTTCGTTATCGAGCGAATGAGTTAGATCGTTATCGATTATTATGATAGTACTATCTACTATGTCTCGATGGATCGTTATCGAGCGAATGAGTTAAGAGTCGGGGATCGTTATGGAGAGATCGATTTAAATCTCAGGGTTCGTTATCGGGCGAATGAGTTACAACGTCATCGATCATTGTGATAGTACTATCTAGTATGTCTCGATGGATCGTTATCGAGCGAATGAGTTAGTACTATCTAGTATGTCCCGAGATTTAATTTATAATATTGTTATATATAATGTTCAATTTATAAAAAAATTTAAAAGTAATAATGTTTCATAAATGACTAGATGATTTAATTTATACAATTTTATTTAAAGGGACGACAATGTCGTCCCTTTAAAACGAAAATAATCAAATATCTGATGAAATTTGGGGGGAAAGGTTGAGCGCCAAAATTTTTTGGCTTTAAAGGGACGACATTGTCGCCCCTTTAAACACTATGTCGTCCCGAAAAAAAACCTAATCTAATTAAATCGGTCATCCTTCTTCCCCTCCTCCATTACACATATTTGCAGCGCCATATTTGCATAGCCATTAAAATCGGGCATTCTTCTACACCGCCCCTCCGCTCTCCACCTCCTCCGCCTCTCATCTGCTCTCTTATACATCCTCTTTCACCCTCTCCTCTGATTCCAAGCACTCCGCACCTCCTCCGATTTCAAACCCTCCGGCCACCACAACAACACAGCTCCGGCCATCACTGTAAAGTCCCACATCGGTAAAATAAGAGAATGCTCACCCCCATATAAGTGTGAGACATAAATGTCTTGTCAACTCGGGTTAACCCTTTTAGACCAAGCGAGGACGGCGGTCTAAGCAGTTGACCGGACCATTTATGACTCATTTAGCGCTACCAGGCCCGGGGTTTGGGGGCGTTACAGAATGGTATTCAGAGCCGACTATCAGACGGAACTATGCGCTGCACCGTACAAGAAGACGGTGTAAGGATGGCCTCTAGTTACCTCTGGTAGGGACGATCCGGGAACAGTCTCGGCCGTCTGGCGAGGACGCCAGTCCCTTATAAGAGGGGAGAATGTAAAGTCTCACATCGGTAAAATAAGAGAATGCTCACCCCCATATAAGTGTGAGACATAAAGGTCTTGTCAACTCGGGTTAGCCCTTTTAGACCAAGCGAGGACGGCGGTCTAATAAGTTGACCGGACCATTTATGACTCATTTAGCGCTACCAGGCCCGGGGTCTGGGGGCGTTACAATCACCCCCTCCCAACACTAAATAATTAGATTTTTTATTGTTTTATGGGTTCATCCAATGTTGGATGCTTTCTATTTTGTTGGATTTTGTGATTTTTGATTCTTGTTTATTTGATTGAAATGATTTTTTTGTTGATTCAGAGTTTCCAGCTTTTGAATTCTGATAAGCATTCGAATTTTTTGCGGCGAAATGGACGGAATCCAGCTGAATATCGGCACGACATTGCTCATCGGGTTTGTTCTATTACACCTTTTTCATGTTTATATGCTCATCAAGCTACAGAACTTGTTAGATTTTTTACTGAACTTTGATTTTTTTTTTTGGCTGCCTTAATGCCTAGATTTTGTTCTGCTGCCTTGTATCAGTTTAAGAATGATTAGTTGGTTTTGTGTATCAGAGGTTCATTGTTTTTTTTTGGTAAATGAATCTTGATTTTCAGTCTGTTGTATTTCAATTTTCACATCCCAATTTTGCGATGTATTGTGGTATTCAAGCCCCTTCTGGTAATGAATTCAACACTATAAGTGTTACAAACCTAAAAGACAGAAGAAAAACTATGTATAATGTGCCACTTAGAGTCTAAGTCCCGTCCGGATCTTTGCGGGGACTAAAAACAAGGTCGTTTTGGTCCATTACAAGTGACAACACCGTTCTGTGACCGTAAATGATTTATGTCAGTGGGGTTGAAAAGGGAAAAGAAAGGGTGGAAGATGAGTTGTTGGAGTGAAAAAGCTCTCATCTTTGTAATCTTTGCCTTCAAAAAACTTGATGAAGGTTAAAGTATTGTTGGAATTTGTTATATGAAATGTATGCATTGATTAACTTTGAGGTCATACACATGAACAAAAGGAATACGCAATCATATGGTTAGGTTAGGTTCAACTGAGATTTTCTTTAAGCATTGTAAGATTTAAACTTTGCATGATTTCACATTCATATACTCATTTGTTTTGTTTTTATTTTGATTTTGATCAACAATGATGATTGTGTTTGTTTTTGTCTGATTGAATTGCATTGTCAATTATAGTATCTAATTGCTAGAGATGTTCTTGAGCTGGGGTTGCCCTTCTGCAGATGATCAGAAATCATGCATAAACAAGTAATCTTTTGCCCTCTTAAGCTGTTTTTTTTTTTTTAAATTTATTTATTTAATTTTTAACTTTGCACTAAATAAGGTTACTCTGTGATGTCAGTGGTCTGTAAGTGAATGGGGCTACTCGTACTCGACTCGTAAAAGAATTTGACCTGATTTGGTATATTTTGAGTTGGAGCTAATTGAATACTTAATCAAGCCGGTCTCAAGTTTCAGTTTATACTAATCAAGTAGCTCATGAGCTAATCGACCTTTACTAGTCGAGTCAAGCTGTGAAACGAATCAAGCTTGAGCTTGCCACATTTAATAGAAATTAAAATGAATTCAAAGAAAACAATCAAGCTCATGACTCGAGTCGAGTTCGATCTTGTCTTTTATAACTTGATAGGGCTCGAGTCGAGTTTTGGGCCTAGGTTTTTATAGTCGACTCAAGCTCAAGCCCAAGCCCTGATGAGGGACTTGACTCGGCTTGATTGTACCCCTGTCACCGGACAAAGAGAGAAAGATGTATCAACTGTATGGTAGGTACATGAAGGATTTTGAGCTGCTGAAAACTACCTGAATGATCCATATAGTTTACCCTAAAAAAAACTTTAAAAAAAAGAAAAAAACACACACACACAACCACCTCCTAGATTGAAAACAAATTTACAATCTCATAGACCAAAATTTGGTCTGTATTCCATTTCCAGAGTACAGTAAAGTATTTTTATCAATCAATCAGCTGCTAGACACCTTTATCAAACAATAAAAATAAAATAAAATAAAATGTTCAGAAAAAATACAACCAGGTAGCCATCTCTGCAAACACACACACCTCGCAGGAACTACCTAAAAATCTCTTCCCTTCACAGAAGGGGCTCATTTCATTATGAATGGTTAAGTTTTTTTTTAAACATTACAGTGTTGGATTTGTTTATTTTCTTAAGGTTGTGTATGATAAAGTTACGGATAGGAGTCATGGTTTTGCATTAGCAACAATGTGTAGTGTGAAAGAAGCCGAAGAGGCTATACGACTGTTTGACGGATCTGTAAGTGTTTTCACCATTTCTCAAGTTGTCATTTCTCTAGTGTAATTTGTGTTGCTAAATTACTTCTTTAAAGTTCATTGTAAATTGGTGCTTAAGTTTATCTTCAAAAGTTTAGAAATATAATTAAATTGGTGCTAAATTACTTCTTTTTTGTTTTGAATCCCCTACATTTATGTTTTTGTGAGCTTTTGAAAAAAACAGGTATGGTTTGATGTAAAAGAATGGGAGGCAATGCAAAAACCGAAAAAAATATATTTTAAAATAGGAAAACATTTAAAGGGACGACATTGATTCCTCCTAAATTGCATTGATTTATCCTAAAGATTTCATTTCAATTGGAATTTGGTTATTCGCCATGTACGAGGATCCCCGCTAAGCATCCATGGCTGAATGGTTAAAGCGCCCAACTCATAATTGGCGAATTCGTAGGTTCAATTCCTACTGGATGCACGCCAATGGGACCCTCCAATAAGTCTATTGGACTTGGCTCTGTATCAATTGAATCTCATCATACATACATAACGAATTGATGTGGTATATTCATATCATAATATATGAACAGTAAGAAGTAGCATTCTTATTGAGACTAGAACTCATAGGGAAGAAAATAGATTTATGGCATTCTTAAATGAATTTCTGGAATTTTTATAAAATTATTAAATGAATTTATGGAATTTTTATAAATTTTATTTTCCCAAATATATTTTAAGGGACGCCATATGTCGTCCCTTTAAATGGTTTTTTATAAAAAAAATAATTTTCTTCGTATTAAATATTTTTATAAATAAATTAAAATTTTCCCTCATAATTTTTTTTTTAATAAAATAAAATGAATTATGTTTAAAGGGACGACATTGTCGTCCCTTAAAAGAATGTCATGTCAGCACGTTGAAATTTCTTAGAAAAGTCCGTGCCACGTCATCATACCTTTAAAGGGACGATTCTGTCATCTCTTCAAAGGAGTCCGTTGTTTAAAGGGACAAAGCAGAAGCGACGTCTTTATAGGGACGACTTATCGTCCCTTTAAACAAGTTTTCTTGTAGTGTTATAAGATTGAATTTACCTAAGTTACAAGCAGTGGCGGACCCAAGAAATTTTTCTAGTGGGGCCAAATTCAAAAAAATAAGTTGAAAAAAGATGTGTATAGTTGTGCCTCTCAGTATGCGGATAATGACAATCGACAAACAACACCTATTGTTATTGCGAGTTTGCTAAGTCAGAAAATGGAAGAACTCGGCAATGAGTATAAACCCAGACATATTATAGAGGACATGCTCACAACTTACAGTGTACAGTTAACTTATGACCAAGCATACCGAACTCACGAGATGATGAGAATGATGGTTAGAGGTTCACCGATGGAGTGTTACAATGCGTTACCCTCGTACTTGTGGATGTTGCGTAAGGCCAATGAAGGGATCCATGTTGACTTTCGACTTGATAATCTGGGAAGGTTCGGTAGTTGTTTCACTTCTTTAGGAGCAAGTCGTCATGGGTTCAAGTATTGTCGACATATTTTGTGTGTGGACGCCACTCATCTAAAAACCCGTTTTTCAGGGCAACTATTTATTGTTGTTGCTGTAGATGCCGGTGACCACCTATTCCCTGTAGCCTTCGGTATTGCTAAAAAAGAATGCAACGATTCACGGGTGTATTTTATGAGACAATTTAGGGTGGCCATTGGAGGTATCCATGAAGAAAATTTGAGCTTATAACTGACAGACACAAGGCTATTAGAAATGCGGTTGGTCAGGTATTTCCCGAAGCATACCACAGTGTTTGCTATCATCATTTAAAGGGCAATCTATCAAAAAAATTGAAGGATTACGGTTTTTGTGAAGACACATTCCATCAAGCAGCCTATGCATTCTCGAAGGCCGAATTTCTCTGAAAGTACGCCCTGATCAAGGCACTATGTCTTGGCACATATCTAAAACTAGAAGAAATAGGTGTTAAATGGTGGGCGCGTGTCGAATTTCCTGGGAAAAGATATGCTTTAATGACAAGCAATTACGCTGAAAGTTTCAACTATGCGATTAGAGAAGCTCGTCGTTGGCCCGTTCCTAGCCTCTTGGAATTCATTAGAGCTATACCGCAAAGATGGTATAATGAAAGACGACAGAAGGCACTTGATTGTGCGACTGTGTTAGCACCGGAGATCGATGCAATAGTGGCTTCGAATATTACTGCTAGAAGGAAGTTCAGGGTTAAACCTATTAACCCCGACAAGTTTGAGGTTCATGGAAATAACTTGCTTCATAGGGTGGTAAATCTACGAGAAAGGACTTGTTATTGCGGTTTTTTCAGGGAATGGTAATACCGTGTACGCATGCTATAACAGCTGCAACAACACGCAGAATTAGTCCACCCGAACTCTCTTCGCCATATTGTAGAGCTGAATGTTTCAAATAGATTTACATGGTAGCATATATCCAGTTCCTAACATGGAAAATTGGGATGTTCCGGAGACGGTAAGAAACATGATAGTCGGAGTGCCTAATATGAGATATGCGTTTGATGCCAGTGGAGATCCAAGAAGAGGTAGAATTAATACCACTAGAATCCCTTCTGAATGGGAACGTCGAGGCCATCAGAATGTATGTAGCAACTGCAAACATCCAGGACATAACAGAGCTAGTTGCACGCAATACCGGTAGCAAGTCATTGTTTTGTTATGGTGATATTAGAATTGATCGTTATTGTAACGTATTAATGGATTTTAGTAAGTTATTAATGGATTGTAGTGATGATTGTATTAAATATTAATCGGAATCAATCTTTTTTTTTATACCTTTTTTCACATATGTTTAAGATCTCCTTCTGAAACCATTTTTCTCCGTAGAAACTCTATAGAGAGAAGCACTAGAAAAATATCAAGATCCGCCGTTAAGAACACTTATGAAAGTAGTGTGTGTAATTAGTGTTATATAGTAAACGACGTAAGTAAATTCAACAAAAAGGTTTTAGATTAAATACTCATCAAAACCAATGTTCTAAAACTCGCTAGGCGAAGTCGGTGCGCTACAGGGGCGCCTAGGCGGCGCCCAGGCGTGTTTTTTTTTATATATATTTTTTTAATAATAATACTTGTCCCATATAAATCTTACATCCTATGATCATAAAACATAAAAATCAAGTAAAAATGTGTCAAAAGATCAAAGAAACGAGTAGCCAAAACCCAAAGTACGAAATCAATGTCATGTAACTCATGTTGTCAACACTCAAGACTCTCAAGTTCAATCTTCAATCTCATCCTCATTATTCCCCAAGTCTCCAACTCCAACAATATCACGCTCTTTGTCCGACTCCAATTCAAAGTCCATGTCTTCATGATCATCGGTATCATCCTCCGTCTCCGTGGCATCGGACACAAAATCCTCTTCATCAAGCTCTCTAACTTCTCCCGTATTGCGGGCACTCTTTCTTGGTTGAAATTCTTCATTTGCTCCAGATGCTTCACTCACCATTTCCCATGTAAGGCCCAAGCCGGGTGTGACCTCCTCATCAATGTCATCATCATCTATTCCATCAACTATCCAAGATTGTGTATTTTCAGCACTTGATGCTAGAAGCACATCAACTTTGTCCTTCCTCTTCTTCTTCTTAGAAGACAATCTTGAATTGAATTGAACATAGACTAGCTTGTTCATTCGGTTGGTATCTAGTCTATTTCTCTTCTTTGTGTGTATCTACAAAAATGAAATTAACCACTAAAAAATCAATATCACACTATCACATAAGATAAATTATTAAATTTCAATTCAAGAATCTTTTATAGAAGACTTTACCCCTTCAAAGACACTCCAATTTCTTTCACAACTGGAAGAGCTTGATGTCAAAGAAAGAATCCTCATTGCAACCTTTTGGAGTTCCGGTGTATGGTTGCCATAGTTAGACCACCATCCAACTAAAATTCAAAATGACAAAAAGTAACAAAGACATTATTGAACTTAATAACTATTAGTTAATACTTAATAGTTAATAACTTAATAGTTAATATTATAATAATACTTCATAAAGATTAAAGAGAGACTTCATAATCATACCCGGATCAAAAGTATATTGTTCACATCATTTTAAAGCCATAGGTCTACCAAATGAACATTCCTTGTTCTTGTAAAGCACCAACTGAGTGTTCATCTCTTTTAGAGCCACGCTTGCTGCTTCCTCAGTAGTGTACTCTATAAAGCCATAACCTTTGGATCTCTTTGAAATATTGTCTATTATGATGTTCACTGTCAAACATTTATGAACCCAAATCACAGATCAAAAATGAAATAAGATTGTACAAAAATTATGCAATTCGTAAACAAGATGTGAGAGATACACAGAAACCAGAATATATACCTGCAACGATTTCACCAAAGCCTTCAAATGCTTCACGAAGCGTTTTTTCAGAAGTGTAAAATGATAGACCTGTCACCACCAAAGTGTATACACATTCACAGCTTTAAGCATCAAAACGAATAATTAAGACAATGTGAGTGAATTTTAACAAGATGATTCAACTACTTAATGGTAGTTATTAGCATATCGGTAATGAATATCTTCTTGGTCTTAACGTGGATAGCAACTAGAAAATGTTTGGCGTGGAACACGATTCTATGATTGGTTCTGATTGCTTAACACTCGAATCAGAACATTGTTTGGGGACACTCGAATCGAATCAGAACATTGTTGGGTCACGGCCTTTCGATACAAGGGAAAGTCATCATCCATAGTTGGGTGTCTGCTTACAAATGTTACATTGATAATGTTGACATATTACATCTCCCTGCCCAAGAATTTTCCTTTAAACACAGACATCTACAAATCACTCAAAAACATCCTTCAAAAAAAAAAGAAAAAAAAGAATCACTCAAAAACCATTTTCTTCCTGCCATTACACCATCCAAGGTGTATACTACATGAACAACTGGACTCAAAACCTTCAAATTTTGAGCTAAAATTAGTAAAACAGAAAGCACACTAGCATGTTCCCACTATATTGGATAGGATATACTAATCCTTGTATTCTATTGCAAAACCATGTTAAATCCCCCTATCACACACATTAAACCATTTTATAAGAAAAATAACTAACCTGCCCAGAACGTTTTGAAGGGTCTTGACACAGTAATCAATTATTTCTGGCTTGGAATTAAGCTCTTCCGGAGGGGATTCCATAAGCACCATCCAATGGCGTCTCTGTTCAGGTATTTTAGGAGTGGAAGTGATGGGCGGCGAAGAGGAAATGGAAACACTAGTCCTTCTGGACGAAGAAGCAAAACAAGAACAAGAAAAAGTGAAAGGACGACTTAAATTTGAGAAATTATGCCAACGAAAAGGTGTTTTATGAGGAACAGAAAAGAGAGAAGAACAAAGAGGAGGGTTTTGGAGGGATTTTGACCAAAAAGCTGTTGGAGCTATGGTGAGTGGAGTAGCCGAGGTTCTGAGGATTGCTTCCATGGCTCCTTGCCGGGTTCGGATCACCTGTCCAAGTTTCTTGTCTGTCCAAACTAAAACAACGTCGTTTTGTTCAAATTTTATTTTCAGAAGTATTTTGTCCATTTTTCTTTAGCTCGACATTTCATTGCAGCTCACCTCCCTCGTTCAACTCCCCTGCCGTTCTCCGTCAACGCCACCACCTATCCGATGAAATGCCACCACCCTACATCCTTCCAATCGCGATTTATGTTGATAACCCTCAAATCCTGTCTCCATCTGCCTCCAATCCCACCTAAAGCGTTTCGTTAGTGTGAATCTTCTTTATTTCGCTCCATCCATACTTCTACCGTTAAATATCCCCTACGTGTAGCTAGTAAGCAATGAAGAATTAGGCGTCCAAATAGATGCACCAGCGATGGTTAAGATACACTTCTTGATTAACAATAGCTCCGTATGTGTCTCTCGTTTATTGCTTTTGAATTCTCTCTCAACCATATGTTAGAAAATCTGAAATTTTATATTTTAATTTTGATATTATTGCTGCAATTACTATTGTTGCTTAAATCAATTTTTTGGTTTTATCTTCTTTGTAGGATGTGTTTCCATAAATTTTAATTTAGTCAGCCTTGTGCTTCAATATGAAATTGTTCTCTTTGGTTAGAACTTAGAAGATTGGCGTCTCTAGGATTTTTTAACTTCATTTCATTTCTTCTCATGGTAGTTTGTAAGTCTCATGAATCTGACCTACTAGCTGCTGTATTTTTTAGTGTGACTGGTATTCTTAGCTAAAGATACATAATGACTAAATTGATTTAGAAGAAAAAAAAAGATTGATGTTGTTTGATGTATCACAGTTCTTCTTTGTGTATACTGAAATATGATAGATCTAAACTTAATGATTTCTAGTGTTTGACCTAGTTTATATTCTACCTTCTAAGTAAAATCTGATGCTGCAAAGCCAAAAAAATCTAGAAACTCTAGATTTACTTATTTCTATTTTATTTGTTCTCTTTAAAGGCATGACTAATTATTTCTCTTATTGCTAGGATACTATGGAGAAGATGCAGCCCAACAATGAAAATAATGACATTCATCATGAAATTGTAGCTGGTACCTGGAGTAGTCTTTCAATTTTGATGGCAAGATCATACATTCAACTTGAGTTGATTTGAGTACATCTTCTGATAAGATCGGATATTTAAAATGGCCCTTTGCATTTAATCGCCATGCTTTTGCTATCAACCTTGTCCGAGCTACTTGCAGTTACTCGCAAATTTACATGTCAAGTTTGTTGGAGCCACCAGCTATGCCACATGCACTAAAAAACCACTTTAGTCGAGTTTGTAATCTTACACAAACAAGTGCTTTGTATGATCTTCATGTGAGTGAAAACTAGGGTGGCTCCTAACTAGGTGCAATCGAAAGTCAAGGGTCGAGCATAATGTTTAAAAAGAATAATAACCCGAAAGTGAAAGAAAGTTGAAGGTAATTTTATGTGTGTATGTGATTATTTGGTATCTTATGATGCTATTGTAAGAGAATATTCAATCATGTGGTCATCCTTTTTATGCAGGGTAAAAGAGTTATGTTTTTCTTTGCCAAACATTGATCAAGCTTTACGAGTCGGTGTTACTTTGCGGCGATTCTTTGCTAGTTTTGTTTTTGGTCAATGGATAATTGCTATTCATTTGAGTTTTTTTTGTTGAGAATCTTTATCGGATGATCATTGACACTGCTATGTTGTTTGTCGTTGCATTGTTTAGTGAATGATGTTTTGGATCTCATAATTTTTTGGATGATGCTTATCACCTGTTTTAGAGGGGCTTTATTGGTCTTCCTAACGACCAAAGATTTCATTGCTCTCACTATCGGCATTATCTTAAAGGATTGCATTGTAGTTGGTTATTCATACCACTTGGATCCCGGAATTGACATCAAATAGCCATATATTTAGCTCTTTCGGAAGTTGTTTCCTTAAAGATTTTATTATCTTGTGGTAAAAAATGATTGTCTGTCATACAAAAACATGTCATGTTAGCTCCTTTGAAGACTTGTCGGCCTTTGGTCTTATAGTTCCTTTGAAGACTTGTCGGCACTTGTCGGCTTTTGGTTATGCAGTTCTTAATTCTTTAAGGAGCTATAAGACGCAACAAGTTAAGAATTAAGAACTGAATAACCGAAGGCCGACAAGTCTTCAAAGGAGCTAACATGACATGTTTTTGTATGACAGACAATCATTTTTTACCATAGAAGATAATAAAATCTTTAAGGAAACGACTTTCGAAAGAGCTAAATATATGGCTATTCGATGTCAATTCCGGGATCCAAGTGGTATGAATAACCAGCTACAATGCAATCCTTTAAGATAATGCCGATAGTGAGAGCAGTGAAATATTTGGTCGTTAGGAAGACCAGTAAAGCCTCTCTAAAACAGGTGATAAGCATCATCCAAAAAATTATGAGATCCAAAACATCATTCACTAAACAATGCAACGACAAACAACATAGCAGTGTCAATGATCATCCGATAAAGATTCTCAACAAAAAACCTCAAATGAATAGCAATTATCCATTGACCAAAAAACAAAACTAGTAGCAATCGCCAGCAACGTAACACGGACTCAAAAAGCTTGATCAATGTTTGGCAGCAAAACATAACTCTTTTACCCTGCATAAAAAGGATGACCACATGATTGAATATTCTCATACAATAACATCATAAGATACCAAATAATCACATATAGAAATAAGTAAATCTAGAGTTCCTAGATTTTTTTGGCTTTGCAGCAACAGATTTTACTTAGAAGGTAGAATATAAACTAGGTCAAACACTAGAAATCATTAAGTTTAGATCTATCATATTTCAATGTACACAAAGAAGAACTGTGATACATCAAACAACATCAATCTTTTTTTTTCTTCTAAATCAATTAAGTCATTATGTATCTTTAGCTAAAAATACCAGTCACACTAAAAAAAATACAGCAGCTAGTAGGTCAGATTCATGAGACTTACAAACTACTATGAGAAGAAATGAAATGAAGTAAAAAAAATCCTAGAGACGCCAATCTTCTAAGTTCTAACCAAAGAGAATAATTTCATATTGAAGCACAAGGCTGACTAAATTAAAATTTATGGAAACACATCCCTACAAAGAAGATAAAACCAAAAAATTGATTTAAGCAATTAAAATATAAAATTTCAGACTTTCTAACATATGGTTGAGAGAGAATTCAAAAGCAATAAACGAGAGACACATACGGAGCTATTGTTAATCAAGAAGTGTGCATCTATTTGGACGCCTAATTCTTCATGGCTTACTAGCTACACGTAGGGGATATTTAACGGTAGAAGTATGAATGGAGCGAAATAAAGCAGATTCACACTGACGAAACGTTTTAGGTGGGATTGGGGGCAGATGGAGACGGGATTTGAGGGTTATCAACATTAATCGCGATTGGAAGGATGTAGGGTGGTGGCGTTTCCGGAGAAGGGCAGGGGAGTTGAACGAGGGAGGTGAGCTGCAATGAAATGTCGAGCTAAAGAAAAATGGACAAAATACTTCTGAAAATAAAATTTGAACAAAACGGCGTCGTTTTAGTTTGGACAGACAAATTAGACAGGAAACTTGGACAGGTGATCCGAACCCCTTACGAATGGCTATCGCACCTAATAAGCATTAAAATCCTTTCCTCTGACGAGCATTTAAATCCTTATTGTGTGCCTTTTTGGGTTTGGTCAAGCTGACTGACTGGCGTGCAAATGAGGCTTTGATGGCGCTTTCTCAATGAGATATATCATATCGCGGTAGATCCCCTATCCATCTTTTGACAAATCCCTCTCTGGTGTCATCTAGTGGCTCTCCAGTGAATCATTTTGGCAAAAGGTGTACGTTCATGAGCCCAGGCTAAAGTTTCAATCAATTCCTGCCGATACCCACACCAGGAAATTAAGAACATAAATCCATGCGCCCTAACCATCGACATGAGTAGCGGACCTCGAAAATAGACTCTAAGGACATCTCCATCCCTTTTTCTACACCATTGCACCAAAATGGTGTAAAATTACATCATTCTTTTTCAACCATTCTACATCAAATTTTACACCATTCTTCTCCAACCAATGTACACCACATATCGCACTTGTTATTAAATTAAACCAAAAGAAAAGGAAAAAAAAGGGAGGGGGAGGGAGGGGGCAAAATGGTTTTTGTCGGGTCACCCGACATCCTATTTGGTGTAAAAAGATAGGGGATAGTGAAATGGGGAGAAAAATGCAACTATTGGAATAGCACTATCCCATCAAAATGGGGGGGATAGAGTCGGGTCTCCCCTCGTTGGAGATGCCCTAACCCTAAACATTTGGTAGGCAGATACGCAAAATCAACTTTAACCAACAGGGAGACAAAATAGAGTATCAAAAATTGGGGACCTTTTCCAAAGACAAAAAGGGAAGAAATATTTTGCAAGGCTATTTTGATCGAAAAAGCATGGAGGTGAAGTGCTGCTAAAAAAGTGATGAGACCATATTTTATGAGACTTTCTGTGCAAATTTTATTTCTATTTTATCGGGAGATACTCTGTTTCAGGTATGTTTTGGTTGATTTTCTGGTTTTAGGAACTCGAGAGAGATGTTTGAAGATTTTAGGACTTATAGAGCTATTTTGAAAGTTTTGTAGGAGATTGGAAAAAAACGGCTTTTAAAAAATTCAGAGTGTCAATTTTTACCTATGTCGGGATCTCGATGTGTTGAGGAGAAGAGAAAGCCCACCACGACCCACTATTAATGGTGCATAAAAAGAACTTTTATGATCAGATTTCTCTTTTATTCACATAAACTTTTATTAAATTATATTTTGTTCTTGGAAAATAAAATAAATAGGAATTGGGCTTTGGGCCAAATTAGAATTTTCAAAACTTTTATTTTTCTATGTGTTTTGGCCGACCTACGGAGGTCGGGGAGGATAGACGAGCTGGTATCAGCTCGGATTCTTGCGTGCGTAAGAGGTTTGGTCCGAGAGGGCCTTAAGCCGACCCTGTAAGGTCGGACACGAGTAGGCTTGACCATATGCACTGGCCGACCTGCAGAGGTCGGAGGATGTTGACCTAGCTCATTCAGCTCGGGTACTGGGGGTTCTGGCTCTTGACGGAGGCTTTTCTCTATCTTTATTTATTATTGTGCTGATGTGGAGGCGACACGTGGGTAATATCAATTTTGGGCATCGTCATCTTTCGTTTTTTTTTTTTTCTTTCTATCTAATTCTTTTGATCCAAACGGGGTTGTGGGGTTATGATATCGGGCCATTGGGTAAGATAAGTTCATATTATGTAATGAGTAGATTTATGTTGGGTTGACACCCAAAAAAAAAAAAAGGAATGGTTGGGTTATTATATGTGTCTTTATGAGTGAAATTTGAATTTGTGCCGAGTTTTTGATTTTTTAAAATTTGAATTTTGACGTTTGAAATCTCAACATATCGCCAATATTTTTTTTTGGATAATTCCAAATGCATTAGGATTGTATTGTGTCTTTCACCATACATTTTTATCATTTTTTTTCATTTGGATATATATATATATATATATTAAACACACGCACATTTTTTTATCCTCACTGAGACTCGAACCCGAAACATTCGGGTTATAAACCTCGGTGATTATTCAACAATAGAACATGTATTGAAGCTTTGTATTGGTTTATCTTCAGTGACACACATGGAGCTAAAAAGCATGAATACTTTGCATGATGCTTTGGTTTATTTTATTTTTTTCCTAAAACCTCCGGTATCCGAAACACTAGTCAGACTAATCCGGTGTTCGGCTCGGGTCGTGTCTGCAGAATTGGACTAATCCGAAGTCCCGCTTTGGTTTATGGTTTGAATATTAAAAAATAATACCATTTATACATAATAAAATTTAAAAATATTACGATTTATACCGAGTAACCATGATAGGTTGAATCTAACTTTTCGATCGTGATTATTTGAAGCATTATCCTTAATTCACCCATTTTCATTTTAAAGTTTTTACCAAATTATGTTCTTTACCAAATTATACAATAAGAAAAAATGGTTATACCCTAACCATGACGGCCCCCCACCCCCTGATCCCACAGGAATGTGAGGAGAGGTTAATAAGGTAACCTAGAGCTTAGAGTCAGAGGCTTGCTGGTTCCCCATCACTGAAGGGTGTTATCAATCGGAAATCAACCCTTTTTACGGGAATCGAACCGCTGACCTCCAGCTTAGGGTCCGACTATCATTATAACACCCCAGCTCCTCACTACTAGGCCATATCCAGGGGATCCAAATTATACAATAAGAAATCTTGGGGTTGCGGGTGGCAAGAGAAGGGACGAGTTATTTATTTTGAAACACTATACTTTTAAAATATCTAAATATTCTAAAATCACTATGGAGTTGGTGATCATCTTGGTGCCTTTTTGATAGTTTCTCTAAGGAGTATTTGTTTAACATTATCTCATAAACACCTTTTTAATGTTTAATTTTACAATAATCATTGAGCATCAAAATCAAAATTGATATCTTCAAAAAAAAAAAAAAATCAAAATTAAAAAGTGTGTACAATTGAAAATTCACAAATGTAACACACTTTTCATGTACGGACAAGTGTCATCTGACCAAACATACTCAAAATGCATCACCCTTGATTCATGTTAATTAATAAATGCATCATTATTTACATCATACTATATGTGCATCATACTAGAATCAAGTTTTTGAAAGTCGATTCTAAACCTCAAATTTGATTTCTCGTAGGTGTATTGTGATAATCAAGTTTCAAAAAAGTTGGTTTTTTTTTACTCTAAAACCGATTTTGAAAATATTTATTCTGTATAGTAGATGTAGTGTAGCGATAAAATCATTGTGGTGTAAATAAAAGCTTCCTTCCTATGCAAGAGCAAAGTACTTCTTGGACAAACTTAAGTTATTCAAACCAAGTTTGGGATTTTCATCTTTTTGATCTGTTATTCCAGTAGGGCCATTTTTAATTTTGTGCGATTTTGGACTTTTGATAACTATAAAGAGCCCATTTAAAACCCAACATCCACCCTTATTCATTTTCTTTTGCACTATGAATTTATTCACATAGCTCGTACAATTAGTTTTCGCAGAAAAAGGCGTGACTGTAATGCCCCATATTGGAAAAATAGTAGAATGCTCACCCCCATATAAGTGTGGAAGATAAAGTGCTTATTAACTCGGGTTAGCCCTTTTAGACCAAGTGAGGACGGCGGTCAAGCGGTTGACCGGACATTTATGACTATTGCGCTACTGGGCGAGGTGCGGGCGTTACCGTGACAGACATTGACAATTTCTAGCTTAACTAAACGTTACCCACGAGGATGACAATGCATAACATCAGTAAGAGTGACGTTAATAACATTTTTATCAACGTGAGAGGTGTCATTTAAATGCTAAATTAATGTTGTAGTCAGTAGAAATAACATTTTTATCAACGTGAGAGGTGACATTTAAATGCTAAATTAATGTTGTAGTTTCGTATAAGCGAAAAATGTGATGCAGCCGGTAAATCAATCTTTCAATTTTCAGTTTATCCTAGTATTTTAGACCGACAAAAATCACTACTAGCTTCGTCCCTAAATGTAAGTCACTCACTCATCCTAGTTTTTTAGATTTGTCTCGTCATTTTAGATTATCAATATAGTATTTATTATAGTTTTCTCTATATTACCCCTAATCAATAGACATCTTAACTCCTATTTTGATTTTCTCACACAATCGCAAAACATGCAACCAAACTTGTTATCGTTCATATATAATAGTTCGCATGCATAGTTTAATAAACCGACCTTGAAACAACACGCTTTTGGCTCTTGTTTGACGCTGAATTTTTAATATCTTAATGAACCAAACACAAGTTAGATAACAATAATATTCTTCAAAAAACAAAAAAACAAAAACGTTTAACGATCTGAATCAATTGTATTACAACAAACATTAAATCGTATCTACAATTACAATGAACATGGCATTATATATATGTATAACTAATGTGATAAGATTGTACATTATTTCATTATATCATGAAATAGCTATGTCGAATCAAACTTTTAGAATCATCCCTGTTTATATACAAGATTATGCATCAAAATGATTTCAAGCTCTATACCAAAATATGCACCGGTTATGATATCGGGCAGTTATTGAGTAACCATATCCGAACACTTTCAAGAGAAGAAGGAATGAGTGTCGACCTAGAGAGAAGAGGAGGCAGAATATATAGGTGATGAATATAAACTTCACATATATATAATCCGATCATCAATATAATTTAAAATAAAATGAAAATCGATGGGATGGATCATTTCCTTTGTATATTTATCATTGTTGATTTATAGGAGTTTTGAATGAGTTGCAGTAGGACGGTCGAAAATAAACGGTCCAAGATGTTATTACAATTGATTCTTTTATTTATTTTAAAACTTTTTTATATTAGAAATATCTAAACATTCTAAAATCGCTAAGGCCCTTATTTTTATCTCAAAGCTTAATAAATCGAGCTTGAACTAGATTGGAGGCACGATTTTCCTATACGATCAAATTAACAGACACTTGGCTCTTGTTTGATGCTGAATATTTTTAATATCTTATAGAGCTAAACTCGAGTTAGGAGACAAATATATTTTTAATGAGCTGAGCTCAAACTCAGGTCTAAACCAATTGGTTTTTAAACAAGTTGAGTCATTCATTATCTTTCATTTGTTCAGTTACAAACCATTACGTACTTGCTTGTGTATTAAACAAGTTTCAATTCAAACAACACATATTCGACTCGAGTCACGTCCTCTACCACGCTAGTTGCCCTAAAGCTAGCCTCTACAAGACTACAACCATAGAGACGGCTTTCCAACCACCTCTTAATCCATTTATTTATTTTTGCCACATTTTCGTACAGGAGAGTCAATTTCTTTCATTATGTTTTCTATTTTTGGTTGCAATAAGTAAGTGTGTGTGTATATATATATATATATATATATATATATATATATATATATATATATATATATATATATATATATAGGGGTATTATGATTACCAACTGAGCAATGATTCGGACTTTGGACTAGGCTAAATATGATAATATCCGGATCTCTACTAAATTGTATAGTGTTAGTCCAGCTTGCATATGAAGAAGTTGTTAACAAATAAGTTAATTTGGCTATCTGTCAATGAAACCCAAACTTCTGCATCAACAAAAATAGATTGGCCAATTGCCCACAAATCACTACAAAACAATCCCCACTCAAATTTTGTAGGACCATAGAAGACTCTAAAGGTGCTCTACATATGAGGAGCGGATGCATGTACACCAAGGGGTCACGTAACTCACTGAGATCTGGAGATTTTTTTTGTTACTATTAAAATGATGTAGTTTTGTTGTTAAAAAGTTTTATTTTGTTGTTAAAATGTGTAGTTTTAGGCTCCGATAATCCCACTGGAACAAATTTTGCATAAAAATATGGTTTTACGGTCTGCTGACACCACTGAAAAAAAATTATGGATCCGCCACTGCTACGTATGATACTCTTATGAGAATAAAAATGATTAACCAAAAAGAGAAGGAAAAGAAACTGAACCCAAAGTAATGGGTCATTATCGCTCCGGTTTTAGAGTTTCGTAGAAAATATAAATTGAATTTTACGTTTTGAAATAAAAAGTGTTTTTTTGTGTACATAGCATATTATTACAGAGAGAAGTCAACTCTTTACGGAATCGAATTTCACAACCTGACTTAAGTACAATAATGGCACTATATATTTATATTTTTTACAAAAAATTTCCACAATATCATTTAAATTCATTATCGATCATGAAGCCATGACCTTAGAAATTTTCTTTTTTTTCAATCTATTTTGTCTTTTTAGTGGCCTTTTGTTCAGGGAAAAATTACCTACTTTTTGTCGAACTCGGACAAGTGTAATAAAGAAAGCGTGGGGATAACGGCAAAACATAAAACAATTGTTTCTTTTGTTTTTGTTGGTAGTTTATTTATTTATTTATGTAATTTTGTGTGTGTGTGTGTGTTTCTAATTGAATTTAAAAGTCAAAGAAATAATTGTTTTGGGCGGGAGCTTTTGCTTTTCCGCCGCTAATCATTGCTTTAAGCATGGTTCCATTATTTTGATTGATTTTCTTGTTAAATGTAGAATATATGTTATTACCAACTATTAGTTTATTCTATCTTTTGTAAATGTCATTTCATTTTATTTATTTTGAAGCAATGTGAATTCTTAAAAAGAAAAAGACAATTTGGAGATTTGAAGATGAACTTCTTGCAAGAGTGTGAACAAAAGTTAAGAAAATGGTAAGTGATCAAGGACTTGGTATTGCAAGATGATCATTTTCAAGGGGAATGATGTGAGAAAATGTTAGTTGTAAGAGTGGTTTGTGTAATGTGTAGAAGATGTCGTAATGAACGTAATTGGACATGTAAAACCCGAGGTTTTATATAGACATGTAAGAGATCGAGGGGTCTTGAGATGGTCTCGGTAAGATCCGTACTTTGTACTATGATCCGTAAGCATAATGGCATGTATTAATGAATCTTGAATGTGGGCTTTAAGTTACCCTACTGAGTAATCGTACGTAATTTCCGTAGCCAAGTTCAACGAGGTCATCTTGAATCTCGGTTGGTGGTTATAGTTGAAAGCAGTCCGTCAGTGTCTATCTTACATAAGCGTTATTTAATTAAAGACCGCCACGTGTAAATGTGAGATTATCCCTCTACGATACAAATAATATCCAATGAGTTATTCATTTACAATAGAATATCCAATGAGTTATATATATACAATAAATATGCTGCAAAAACCCCGTGACATATATAATGAGGCCATGAATGAATATTCATGTTACCTAACATTCCAAGTGAATTCAATTTGTTGTTATCTTATATTCCAAGTAGATTTCCATTGTTTTTGCATAATTTAATGTGTGATGTGCTGTCCATTTATTTCCACTTCTATCTAATTTATTGTCTATTATAATTTATTTATTTTAGAGAAAATTATCTATTATGATCACTTATGGTTTTTGCAGAGTATGTGCTAGCTTAAAATAAAACAAGCCCACGTGTTTAAGAGAGAAATAATCAAATTATAATTATATTACCAAATACTTATATTATACTACTTTTTTCCTCATAAAATATTATATATAGTAGAAAATATATTATCTTTAACCCGAGTCAAAGAAAGAGACCTCAACGAGGTTTAACTCAATAAAATAGATGATCTATTAAGAAATGATATATCATTATATTATAGACATTGAAATATATAAAATATTTATAATCTATAATTCCGTCAACTTAAGTTTATAGACAATATTGTTTCATTAATTTGACAAAAAATGGTATAATGGTAGGGCCAAATTAAAGCACCAAGAAAGGATTATATATATGTGTGTGACCGTCCACTTCTTTGTTTCGGCCGTTTCACCATAAAGCCATTTAATTGGGAAGTGCTTGGCATATTCTTTACCTTTTTCTTTGGGACTAGCTAATTGAAGATAAAAACTAAAATTACCCTTCCTTAGAGTTAAATAGTTAATGTAAATCGAGAGTTAAATCTGACTCAATGTATAAAAACCGTATGCGTATAATTTTTTGGTGAGGAAACTTGATACATGATATTAAACTCCACATCAACTCAAAAATAAACCGTATGCGTATAATATTCATACTTTTTTTTTACGACAAACCTAAAGTAAATAAGAGATAGGATTTGGAAGTTTTTGGTCCGTTCTAGCTAGTTTACGAATTTTTTTATTTATATTCTAATGTTTTATTTTCACAGTTTAACCAATTTTCATTCCATATTAACATGTATTAGGCAACCCACATAGAAGGTGAATTGGGATCGTCTATTATGGCGATCTCTGCTGTGCGGTGCTGTGAATCAAAACAGTGTTATTTTGTATTCAAAACAACGCCGTTTTGAGGTTTTTTTTTTTAAAGCTTAGAACCAAAAAGGCGTCGCTTTATACTCAAAACGACGTCGTTCAACAATCACAGCAGCCCCTCTTGCTGTGTAATACACACAACAGAGGATCCGGCCTCTGTAGAAGGTACCGAATGCAAAATGCAATAAAAACTTGAAATGTGTCAAATCAGAGTGAATATGTAAAAGAAAATAAAAACATAGATAAGAGGTTAAAGTAAAAAAAATGAACAGTTGAGATATGTTAAGATCGTTTTACCTCGTTGTCTTAAAACCAATTGGTGTCAGTAAAGGCGCTACTTTATTTCTTATACATTAAGAGTGTGGGCAATCTGTCCCAACACCCCCCCTCAAGTGTTGGCAATCTGTTCAACATTTGCACAATTTTTTTTTTCAAGAGTGTGGGCAAACTACCCAACACCCTTTTTTTTCAAGAGTGTGGGCAAATTACCCAACACCCTCCTCAAGTGTGGGCAATCTCTCCCAACACCCGCACAATTTTTTTTAATAATGTTTCAACCAGGGTTCGATCTCACGACCTCTCATTCCGATACCATGTTAAGATCAATGCGCTTACCGTTGTACTAAAACCAATTGGTGTCGAAAGACGCTACTTTATTTCTTATACATTAAGAGTGTGGGCAATCCGTCCCAACAAGATAGAAGTGAAATTTTAGTGAAATGTGTAGATTGTTGAATTGATAGATATAGAGAAATATATAAATAATTGAATTTACGGATAAAATGAGACGAAAATAACCTAGTGGTCTTATGATTCTTTTGGCTCCGTTTGTATTGGGTTTGGATTTTTTTTGGGGGGAAATTCTTCTATGGTGAGGATATTTGAGGGGTAATACACGTGGGTGATTCTCGACCACACAGTTTCAAATCAAATTCAAACTGTGTGGTCCAAAATCATCCACGTGTATCTACGGTGCAAATGGAGTGACTAGGGAAGAATTACCTTTTTTTGGGGTTGTTTTAGATAAAATGATTGAAATAATGATTAGAAAATTAAAATGTTTTTTGAAATTTGTGTAGATTATGAAATGATTGGAGAAAATTTGAAATAAATTAGTATAATAAATAAAATAATGATAAAAAATGTTATAAAGTTGATAAAGTGAATTGTAAGATATGATTGGTGAAATGATATAAATGCTCCCTCTCCTTGTGAAGAGTAACCCTCCGGATAAACAAAATGCTCCCTCTCCTTCCATGGAAATTGATACAGTTGTGGTTAATCCCTTGTTTTGCGATAAGCCGGAGACTCTCTCCACACACTTATAATTGTGTCACATTTGGTTCTAGCGAGAATTGATATAAAAAAACTCCAAAAAAAAAAGCTAACGAAAATAAACGGAGCCTTATTGTTTTTTCTTTAGTTTTTCTTTCTAAGAGCAAATACGTGTATTGTCTATGAGTTAGAGTGTGAGAGTTCGATATATGTTCGATACCTTGTATCGACATCTCCCAACAAATATATATGTATTTATAAACAATCCTTACAAATTTGATTATTACGGTATAACCCTCAATTTACACGTCCAATAATCTCTGGGGCAGGAGATTATTTCTTTGGGTTGAGGCTCAAATCAATGCATTTTAGATAAATCAAGCATTTATTTTGAAGTAAAAGGTAAAATTCAAGACTGAAAACAAGAAAAAGGACAAGTTATTATCACTTTTTTTTTTCCACCTTGAAGTACTAATTTGTTGTTATATTCCTTGACTTTTTGAACTAACAGCAACACTTTTCTACCATATGGGCTCTCAAATTTGAATTCAAATAGAATAAGAACAAAACATCTTTTTGGACTATGGTCCCCAATACTCTTCCTCCTTTATCCTATGCTCTTGCTAGTGGGCTATTTTATTCTTCATTTTATTTTTATTTTTGGCTATCAATAAGATTACTGTCATTTTACGGTGATATAATAAGACAAACAATATATAACTCTGACATAAAAAATTAAAAATAAAAAAAGAGAAAATAAATAAGTGATATGCATATTCATCAATCACAATACTCTAATGTCACAATAGAAAATCTGGTTCCATTTTAAAAACTCACTTTAAATCGACTTCAAGTGATTACACAAGGAATTATCAATTGATATAGGTTTAATTATATGAGCAACTATCACAATGCTTCCAAAATGAATTTAAAAGAATATATGAAGTGGATGTATCATTGTCTTTAAAACAAGCTAAAGTCTTTATACACCTAACAACATCTTCATACGACTTATATTCTTTCCCAGTTCTTACCTTGATGTTTTTTTACTCACGTACCTACATTCCTATCAAACTTACATTATCCGTGTCTAAATTTAGTCAGAAACTTGAATATATGGATAAAACGTGGACTTTCTAGACAAATTATGTCAAGATAATGTGTGGATTCATACTCTTATCTGATCCAAACAACACGTGCATGTTGATTGGTGTAAATAAAACTTACTCTGATTTTTACGTGTGTGACACACTTTAGATGGCGAAAAGATCATTTACAGTACTGTAGGGCGGTACAAAAGTAATGCACTCAAAAAAACGTTGTTTGAAGGCACACTTGTAATATACCCTACAGTATTGTAGAGATCGGAGTTTTTTTAAACGTGAAAAGACCCGTCTAAAACAACAATGCTATACTTTATGACTCCACATACTATGCAAAAATGTTTCCATGCTAGTGCATAAAGTAGATGGGATACCACCCTACTCAATTAGTCTAGGAAAAGAAGGAGCACCACTATAAATTGAATTATGTACAAGGTTCTTTTTATGTTACATCAAAGTCACTATAAGGAAAGAGAACGGTGTATCACAAGAAATGTGCAATGTACTAGATCACTTATACTCACTTATAATGTGAAAAGAAATATAAAAGTGATAAATTGTATATGATATATTAGATATCAACGAAACAATGTAATATCCTCGGTTACAAAAATATAAGATTAAAACATAATGATTTATGATAACTTGGGTTAACTATTTTAAGTCACGTGATGACAAGTCTACTTAATTCATTATGCATAGTGTATCACTGCAAGATAAAAGTTGCAGATATTACAGATAGTATCATAGCTGACTTTCATATGAAACTAAATTACAAACCCTGAAAGGTGGTATGACCACATTTAAAATCCTATGTCAGAGTCGGTCGATCCGGACGAGAACGCTCGAATGTAATATCTCTGAGCATAAAGATCTAAGGTTAGGACATAAAAGATTCAAAAACTTTGGTTAACTATTTGAAAGACGACGACGATAGTCTGAGTAGTTTATCCGATCAATTACGTATCAAGTAACATTATCATTGCAAGCACATGAGAGAATGGTGACGCATCGTGCCGCTTTGATTTCGGCCCCCTTCGGATGGTGTTCACCGCTATCAAAATTCAAGGCTTGGTCTCCGAAAGGATAGGATTTCGGGTACTCGTCGGGTCAGCGACACCGCCCTCGTAGGCATACTCGGGGCGTACTCTGAGATCTGATATAGTAGGTCACACTCATTAAGGGTATTTTAGAAATATCTTGCCTAGAAAAAGGAAGGTAATCAATGATTAAAGTCCGGGATGTCTGATTCTCGTGGGATGTTCGATTCCCAGTGTTTAATCATTGAGAGAGATTATCTCAGTTTAACCGTCATAGTGCTGATATCGACCCTCTCGGACAGTACTATGCGAGGTTAAATCCTTGGAATGGTAGGATAGACTTTAAACAAGTTTATTATTCCTAAAATAAAAATCTAGTAGTGAAAATTTACTTTTGAATTTTATTTTCTGTCATTTTATTTACAACTAAATCTCTAGGCAACTAAACTGTTAGTAATAGGACTTCATTAAAAATATGGAGAGTAACAAGTACGTTGTAATTATCAAAAGAATGCAGTTAATTTTTCGGAAGAGATTTTTTCCTTGAGCCTTTAAAAACTTAATGACATAGTATAGGTATGTCACTGATATCGCTCGTGTAAAACGAGAAACGACCGTACTTAGATTACAAAAGATGATTTAGGACTATCAAACAAATTCATTTAGTGAATTTTAAAAGGTGTAATTACACAACGAATTTCTAAATTGAAAAATTGGAAAATCATATACATAAGGCGTTGCTAGTTAGACGGTATTTGGAACCGATAAACTAGTGGGAGCCTTAGCCTTATGATTTGTTGTTTTTACGAATCGATAGAAATGTGTAATAGGCGCACAAGGGGTTTCTCCATTTATCGGAAAAACAAGAATAAAGCGTTACTAGTTAGACAAAGTATTTGGAACCGATAAACTAGTGGGAGCTTAGTTCGGAGATTTTATAATCTTTGAAACATCATGAACACAGCATTGCTAGTTAGACAGTATTTGGAACTGATAAACTAGTGGGAGCTTAGTTCTAGGTGATGTGCTAATCTTTGAAAAATCATAAATACAAAGTGTTGCTAGTTAGACGGTATTTGGAACCGATAAACTAGTGGGAGCTTTGCTCTTATGATTTGTCGATTAGAAAATTGAATAGTCCAGGCTAGTAACACTATCATTTGGCATCCCACAGTTCAAGAGTAGTGTCTACTCAAACGAACTGCTAGTTCAAGACTGTTTCCATTTAAGGAAAGTCGAGAATGGGAAAGAATGTTTACATGTGTTAGTCATCTAAACTAAGTAGTTTTAAGGCTAAACCGGAAAATTAATTGGAAATTAGAGGATAAGGAAAGTGATTTCGGATCACTGACCAATGCATCCTTAGCAATTTTCTCGAAAGCTAAAGTTCTTTGGAAGAACATTAAACGATAAATAAAATATACAACGGGCAGTTATTTCAGATAGACTAGTGGGAGTGATATAAGGAAATGAATCTCGGATTCAACTCTTGAGTATCACAGAAAATTCATTTTCAATAGGATAATTTGTTTGTCTTATTGACGATGAATATAACATTCGTAGCACGAATCCAAGACTCGGAATTTTGTTTGATAAAGTCAGAACCACTACAGATTGCTGAAAAGGTATTAGTAACACATCTTAAAATATATAAACGCAAATGGTTTTCGTATTTCGATAAACTCTTCCTTCTATTATATTAATTAGTGCATATTCCCTAAAGACAAGATCGAAGGCGGCTTAGGGTGATTTCTATCTCCCGGTCAAAGGAACAACGTCTCAAAGGAACAATAACTAAATTTCCCTTCAATCAGGAAAGGGTAATAGATTTTAAGAAGTTACATAGCTTGTTCATATCGACCTTGGGGTCATATGAAAGGTACAAGCTAGTGGGAGCTTTTGAAGTAGTGACATCTCGTCTGACAGCTATTCGAGACTCCGGTAAGTTTATCCAAAATATTTGGAGGAAATATCTGATTTCACCAGAGATAGAGTATTCCATACTCAGAAATAGGTTATTGCGTAGTCTTCGGGACTGATGTGCGGCCTGCCTCCCAGTGAAATGTTTTCACTAAGGGATACACCAGAAATTTGCCTTGTATAGTTATTGATGTGCTACGATACGCTGATGAACTCATTTAAGATATTGGTTGCAAAATAACGGTTGTAATGAAAAACCGAGAAGTCTACCTAAAAAATGCCTACGCATTTGTGGATAAGGAGTGAATTCGGTTCACCTCACTTCCGTAAATATAGACATCTAGCATTTAGTGCTTGAAGGTAGGACTGGAAATTTTGCGTACACGTTCAGGTCGTGAAATATCTTAATGCATTGAGTAAAGGATGGTTATAAAACTTGTAAAATCAGAGAATGACGGTTATACTGTCTGATAGAGTCTATAAATAACAACCTTAGATCTTGAAGTATTTGTACTCAAGATGTTACTAACTGATTTGTTCAGTCCACATCCAACACCGGCAGTTGGTGATAACACTAATAAAAACTACTAAACTAGATCAGTATATCAATCCACCCCGAACGCAGTAGGAGTATGGTTTGTCCATTACCTATTGCAGGACCTTACGGTCTATATGGTAGATTGATGACCTATAGTCCTTCGTGGGCTGTGTAGGATCCTGATCATAGAGGTTGGTTTAAAAGCCATAACCCTGTGAATGGAGTTTGATACTCCAGTTCTGTTGAAACTCTTGTAGAACCACCTGAGTATCTCAGGCCCAGTGGGAGTAATCGGAACTACACGGAGCAGATTCGAATGAATAGGAAAGTTTAACTTTCAACGGAAAGCTGAGTAATTTAGGGGTGATTCCCTAAAAGGTAGAGAGTTAACCAGACCGTGATCTCTCTTACCACTCAGTCTTGCTTGATTTCGTCAGAAAGCAGGAAATAGGGGTGATTCCCTAAGACTTCCTTGCCGAACAACGGAATCTGAATTTATTCAAAATAGAAGGGTTTTAGCTAAGAACAAATAATGGATTCGTTACAAAGCAGAAAATATGGGTGATTCCCTAAGACCTTTTTGTGAAACTAACGAATCTTATTTTATTTAGAAAGAACCTTTGGCAGGATGCCTGCCATAGCTTATATCCTTTGGGGATTAAAGCAAACCTCTAGGTCATTTCAAAGTCATATATTTTAATATGTGGACTTGACCAGAATGTTGATAAGTCTTTCGGAGACTGGGCATCAATATTAGTAAAGTAGTATGTACATTAGTGTGTGTGAATGGTAACATTGAAACAGTTGGAAACAACATGGGTGTGTTATCTGAAGTCAGAGTCTGACATGCCATCGGGATTCATTCTTAAAGATTTGATTCGCTCAAATTCTCGAGAATCGATCATTGGAAATCCCATCTATTCACCCGGTTAAGATATTCTTGCATTTATGCAACATTCAACGATGTAGTCTACCCTCTCAGGAATGATTATCTAAACCTGCGGATGAATACTAAATGGGATGTTTAGTGAATCCTCAAGTCTCTTCGGGAGAATGAGGAATAATAAGCTAGTATATTCAGGTGCAAACTAGAATATAAGTGATGACACTGATTCTGACTTTAGGTCAGATAATGGATGATCGTTAAGTCGATTTCGTCCTCAGTGTTGAATCAAAGGCATATTGAAATCGTACCACCGGATTAGATGGAAAGGCGACGTTTCGACCCCAAAGATTGACTCAAGCCGCCAACCTACCTGATCAGTGTACCGAGTCACATGGTATTTGGATTCTAAGGACGTGCCGGGTCACTGACATACCCTACGGCGGCACACTCCGGTCGTGCTTGGAAGGATGAATTACTAAGATGCGCTTGGAGGGTATGAATCTTAGAGATATGTCTCACTTGTTTTGAGCAAGTGGGAGAATGTTGTAGATATAGATATAAAGGGTGTGCTCTAAAACAATTAATCCACTTGCCTTTCGTGCAAGTGGGAGATTGTTAGGTGTAGTGCCCGAAAGACAATTATGTAATTGTTTTAGGACGAAGAATTAATAATTCATCTTATTATATGCATTTATGTTTATAATTAAGACACTACTGAAAACCCTAAGTACCTCGTTTATGTAATCACATAACTCAGTGTATGGCTATACACAAGAGGATTGAGTTAGTGAGATGTACTTAAAATTAACTTAGTCCGTAGCGTTGATTAATCTGAGTATGGGTCTCATGATTAAAATGCTAATAATGCGCCAGAACACTTTGCGGTTTGACAATCTTATCCGTACTGTCGGTAATAGGGTACCTAGTGGGGCATTTATATATGATGATAATCATATAGAAATTTGGACCGATTTGATTTGAGTTCCCGATATAATTCCGTAATCGAGAAGTCTTATCGAATCACAAGATGATCATATATGGATTAATCTCAATCCCGAGGTGATCACGACAACCGCTGCTTACTAGCAGTAGGGTAGAGTTTGATGTGTTAGTAAGGATCACTTCGTAGTATGTGGTCCAATACTTCTCGTTGGCTCTATTCCGGAATGAGTGAGTGTCCGTGCTATCACGAATATGTAATCCATTCCTTCCATCGGGAAGTAGACAGACAGTTCCCTTATTTGTTAGCCTTAAGAAAATGATCGATCCCGGGAGTTCATGTTAGACTAATTAGCTACTAGTCTGGTATGTGAACTAATTGATCACTAGAGGTTAATGGTAAATAAGGATAATATGTTTCGAGAATGGTTTACGGAAATATCCCGACTCGAAATGAACAGTTTATGGAGGATTTATCCGTATGTAATGATTATATCAGTGGACGCTTTCGACTCATGGTTGAGTGTAAGTTATCTATATTCGGCAGAGTTCAGTTTCGGGTTTATGGTGGTGTAATCCCGGAATTATTAGATTGAATATAATTGTTCGGTCGGACGAATAATTTTATTTAATTTATTGTAGCTACTAAATATGGCCCCGGTCCCCGACGTAGGCTCTAATATAAGCGATATAGGTTTTCGTCGTTTCACCTCAATTATAATTAAATAGTTGGATTGGACTATTTATTTGATATGTGGATTAATTGTTTAGTTAGATAGATAATTAAATACACGGAAAAGAGTTTTTTTCGTGGACTGAATTTACCAATGTGTAAAATGCGTGTAGGCCTATTTTTTCTTGGGTGGGGCGCATTTTATGTTGATTAATTATTAGGAAATTAGTTTTCTTAATAAATAATAAGACATGTGATTAAATTATTTATGTGTTAAATAATTTAAGGAAAAAAAAATCTCTTGTATATCCTTATTAATTTGGGAATATTCTAGATTTATCTTTTTAAGGAAAAAGATTAATATGATTGATTTTATATTAATTAATTAATCCTTGGAGGACAAGGATTACTCTCATATATAAAAAAAGTTCTCACAAGCCTAAATCACATCACAAAATTTCGAATTTTGGGAGTATTGGAGCTTAGAATTTTTGGCTCCTATACTTGAGTTTGAGTTTTAGAAAACTTCAGGTATTTCTAAGATAGCATATCGAGGAGGTCAAGCGGCTTGAATCACCATCCACTTGATGTTGCTTGAAGATACACGTCGGAGGACGGTGGCTTCTCAATTCTTGGATATTGGATCTCGGATTGTTCTAGACGTTTATTCACAATAAACCGGTAAGCAATCTAACCCGCTTGTAGGTTTAGATCTATTATTTTATATATTTTAGTTGACTAGATCTAAATCTTGTATTTTTCGCTGCGTAATCGGATGGATTTTGATCCATCCGGTGATATTACATTCTAAAATCATACCCAAGTTCTCGAGTGTCAAAAACAATATTGTCAATCTACTCATCCCAACAAAAGATACGTGGTTTGTAGATTTTCTTTTTATCCATTTACATTGTTCACGTCGATATTTCTTACATCAAGTGTCCGTCCATACATCTGTAATATAAAAAGGATATAACTATTTTTTTAAATCGATACAAAAGACATTTATATAAAATCATACATGTTGTCACGGGCCCCGTGTCCCACATAGGAAGCTCATACAATATTTCATTGAAGAATATGATAGGGAAATAAATAATAACGATAATATAATAACACAAGCATAATCATGATAGTATACAAAAATAGTATACATAAATATTTATTACAGGTTTCTAATATATATAGTATATAAGAAACTTTAATAATTAATTTACCAGATCATAGAATAGCAAATAATAACTCAAAAATCAGAAACAAAAAATAATAAAATAAAATATTTTTAAACTGCAAAAGCCCAAACAAAGTAGCCGTACAAAATACCAAAAGCAGTAAACGAAATCTAGTTTACTGATCAAGAGCATTAGGGCCAAAACAGTAATTTAACATATGGCTCCAAACCCACTGCACCAAAAACCTCCGTCTGATCCCATGCATGTTATACGTGGCACCATCTGATCCCTCGATCATCTGCCCAGTATATGAACCTCCACCTCCAGTTCCATAAATACCCTCACAAAGATCCGCAATCTCAACCGGAAAAACCGGGTCCGAACCCGCATACCAAGCGTTAACCAACGGGTTGGTTGACAGCTCAGCAATTTCATGAGCAATCACACTTATCATTCCGTCGATTCCGACGTCGCCGTTCGGCGACTTCACCGGCGTTAAACCGGGAATATATTCCGGCACGGCGAACGGATAAGCGCAAGTTCCCGGACAAAGTTTACCGGAGTTACCTACCCAGGCGTACGGTAGAGTATAACCAACAATAGAAGGGAAAGTGAAATAATGGAAACCGCAAATATTATTGCAAAAATCCTGAACGTACACGTCGTCGGAAGTTAAGAGCAAGTACACGCCGCTCCGAGGATTGATCGGCAACGGCCGTGTATTGGCGGTGACGGCGGACTTAATAACGGACTGAATCGAAAGCCGAGTTAAGGACTTCGTATGAGAGTAGAACCTGTCGTTTTTCTCCTCGCCGATGTGAACATTCCGTGAAATATTTGCTCCGGTTTGGTCCGTATACTGTTGTACGGTCTTCCACCAGCCGGAAACAGACGGAGATTTCGAATCAACGGCGGAGAATGAGCTCAAAAACTCACGGATAATCCGTTTCTGAGATTTCTGCCAAGTGCCGTACCAAATGGGATAAACAGTGATGTTAGCTGTGAGTACTGGTCCCATGTGGTATTTGAGCTGAACGAATTCGGAGGAGCCTTCGTACTTTTTGGAGCTTCCGAAGAGTAAATCGGTGGCGTTTGGGTTGAATTGTTGATTCGGCCATGGACGCCAAGCATGAATTAGAGGTAGTAGTGTAGCTGAAAGTGATAAAAGCAGCGTGAGAGTAAGTAGGAGAAGCGGTGGCGCCGCCATGGAGGTGGTGGTAGGCGGAGGAGGAGGTGGTGGTGGTGGTGGAGTGAAGCACGTTTGTTGTTGTGAAATGAAGGGGTTTATATATAAGCGTAGATTTCGGGTGAAATTTTAAAATACAACTGTTGTAGGAAGGTTTTACCAAGTGGTATACATTACAACCACACATTTCTAACCTCTCATACACGATAAAAGTGTATTATGTGAAAGAGAATAAAAATAAGAGACTCTAATATATACCACTTGGTATAACCGTGCTACAACCGTCGCACCATAAATCACTCAGATTTCGGAGAGAAAACATGAGTCCGTCTTTTGATGAGTCGAACTTTGAGTCCGTCTTTTGTTTTTAATCAGTCCCAGAAAATAATACAATATTTTCATTCTAGCACATATGTTTCACTACTAAGGTATGACTCTGGAGGCGGCGGAGTATTACTACTACTGTTTATGTTAGGCGATGTCGAGGCATTGACGTGTTATATGGGTTAGTTTTATACAAGAAAAACCGTTTATGGCAACACAATACTAAACCGTTTATGGCAACACAATACTAGCCCTTCGGTTTGTGCCTCAATATATATATTTTGAAATAACATTTATTTACGGTATTAATTATTATGGGACCTACATCGATCAATATAAATTCTAATATAATTAATGATATAGATGAATATTAACATCAATTAATCGTGTCAATCCGTCGTGTCTACATCCATCATTGATATTTTAGGCGATGGGTAAATGGAGGACAGGCGGGTTATTTATTTAAAAAGGTGTGGGAAGAGGGGTCCACAAAAGAGACGAGAAAGCAAAGGAGTGATGGACAGATGATCATCATCTCAACCTCGTCTTTTCACATCACTGTTTGTTTCTGATTTTACTACTGCAAGTTAATTAATTAATTTATTTACTTTTTATTTTTCTTTTCGTTTCCGGCATTTATTTGCGCGGGAAAAATGCATGAAGGGTAATTTGGTAAATTTATCACTTACAAGTTACAACTCAACGTTATCAGTGAAATTTTTGGGGTGCATCGAGTATTGGTGGAGAGGTATGATGTGGTCGAATCTTGACCATCAATCCACATGTACCGAATATAAATTATGTGGTTTTGATTAGTCTGTGAGTCGTTTCATTTTAAATAGAGTGAGTATCCAAAAATTTTCTATAATTACAAGAGTTCATTACATGCACAATACATCATTGATTTGACAAGAGGTTTTACATTTTTTATCAAACATATTAGTATGATTGAATATTTTTTTAAAGGTTAAAGAAATTTAAGTACGGCCAATCAACGAAACTTGAGAGAGATACAAAAGACGGGAGAGAAGGTCACCTAATAAATTTTACGAACAACGATTGTATCATCTTCCATATCGTGAATTATGGTACAATATTTTTTCATAGGGTGAAAGAAAATCTTATCATAAAAGAAATCATACAAAGCAGTTGTATCATGTTTCATGATGTTAATTTCGATACATTATTATTGTCAAAGCATAGTTTGTCATGCATTAAGGACGATTGCATAGCCATGAAGGAAAGACACGTATATCCGAGATCCGAAAATTTTGAAATAATGTACCTTTTTGTTAAATTTTGTAAAATTATCAATTTGTCTTTTGTGGATCGAAAATCAACTATGTTTCAGTATACTCAACGGGACAGATTACTGGATCCGTCAGTAATCTCTTTTGTCAAATGGAGGGACTTATCCACAGTCTGGACATAAAATACTACTCCCTCCGTTTCTATTTATATGTCGCAGAGAGAAGAATCATACAGATTACGAAAATAATTAATATATGTATTGGAATTTTTTTTTGAAATGTAAATATTTTGTTGGTAAAGGTGTTTTTAGTATTGGAATTGTGTTTTTTTATTGGAGATGTAAATATTTTGTTGGTAAAAGAGGAAAAAATGATAAATGATGCATTGAAAATATAAAATGACAAATTCTAAAATGTGACTGATAAAAAAAACGAAGGGAATAACTTGTATGGACTTTAAAAAATAAAATAAAAACAACTTGTATTGTATGGACTTATTCACTCGGCTATAACATTTAACAGAGTCTGATCTTATCGATTATGATTAGGATAATGATGATCAATCGTGTAAAATTATATTTTGCCACATGTTTATATTGATGTGATGCCAATAGCATTATCTTATGCATCCCTTGCTAAGAGCAGCCCTAATGGCTTGGTTGCACTACCCTTACTATGGCTGCTCTAAGTGAACATTAACATTTTAAGGGGGGGTTTTATTTGGACCCCCTTATTTACTACTTACACCATATTAATAAATATTTTTTCGGATGAAAAAAACGTCACTCACACTGGTGTTCGTTGTGGCACTCCAACGTCAGTGTCAGTGTCACTGACGTTGGTATGCCACTAGGAACACCAGTGAAAAGTCATTGACTGACTATCTAAGATTTAACACTTTTTATATAGGGAATGTCGATCACTTTGGTGTTCCTTGTGGAACACCAACGTCATCAGTAATCGACGTTGGTGTTCCACAAGTAATGCTGTGATGTGATCGATGTTCCCTATATAAAAAATCATGGGGTGCTGAAGTAATTTTTTGTGGTAAAAGTAGTAAGTTGGTGCAAGTAGGAAATATGGGGTGCAAATAAAACCCCCTATTTTAATTTTCACAAATTCATATACTACCTCCGTTCCACAAAAAGTGTCCATAACGGAAAAATAAATTGTCTCATAAAAAGTGTCCATTTAAATTTCCAATACATCATTAAATACATTTTTTCCAATCATACCCCTATTTTAACATTTAATTTTCCATAATCCTTTCATATTCCAAAACAAGCATTTATGATTAGTTAAGGGTATATTTGTCTATTCATTCTTAAAATACAACACATTAATTATTTCCTTAATCTCCGTGTCTAACAAAAAATGGACACTTTTTGTGGAACGCAAGTAGTATAATCATTGAAAAAGTAATTGCAAACAATGTTGTGAGTTAATCATCATGCCTATCATAATTAACTATTTTAAATGTTATAATTCTAGTACTAATTAGGTTTTTATTGATATAATTTGTATAAACCCTAGTAACTTAAGCACGTCTTTTGATCAAAATATATGGGACCAAGTGTCTTTTGGCTTTTACTTTAAGGGCAATTTTTATTGGAATATGAGCCCCTTAATTATACATAAAATCTTTATTCTTGTGCCAGAGAACGATTGAAACATGAACCTCTTTTTTACCCCTTTGGTAATTCCAACTTTAGTTTGAATTTCCAATTTTTGACAATTTCCTTGTAAAGGTTATTATTTTCACCGATACAACAGGAAATACTTGAATGGCTGGGGGATTTGAATTGAAGTGGGAGGAAACGAATAAAAAAAGACAGTTTAAATATAAAATTTCAAACTGTGTGGTTCATATTAAAACATACGATGTTTTTATATGTGTGGACAACACACAAGTATTTCTCAATTACAACACATGCATGCTTTTGGTCAAGGGATAAAACGGTAATTTTCGGGAGAGATTCTGGCGTATTATCTCCAATCCCATTTGTGGAGATTTGACACTTAAAGAAATTTAAACATACAATTTAAATCTAATTTAAAAACATACAATATATATCATGCCACACAACTTAACTCAACATGTAGGAGGTACATGTAAAAACTTCCCAAATATTACAGGGTATATCTCACTTCAATGACTTCATTGTGAAAATGCAATTTACACTTTAACATACGTGTTTGCATATATTATTGGATGAGTTAAGTTCATTTTGTTGGATTTATTTTAATTAAATAAAATCTTAGTTATGTTTATTTTTGAATTTAACTAAGTCTAGTCAAATAGTTAGTACATGGGATCATGTAAGAGTTGGTTTATTCCATGATCTCCACTTTTCTATTTTGTAGGCTACACTTTTGGTAGCATTATCTTGCATTGTAATTTGGCATTATTTATAGGCTTAGCAAACTTTGATTAATGAAAAGTATTTCATTCCTCCAAATATTCTGAGTTCATTTAACAGTGGTATCGGAGCCATAATCTCAATCAGTTTGCAAATTGAAAGAGATTCCATGGCAGATTCAAATTTCGTCCAGGCTGCCATTCCAAAGTTTGATGGTCACTATGACCATTGGAGCATGTTGATGGAGAACTTCCTAAGATCCAAGGAGTTCTGGACCATCATCGAACATGGTGTTCCTGTACTGACAGGAGCAATTGCTGAGGCACATAAAACTGAACTAGAAGGCAAGAAACTTAAGGACTTGAAGGCTAAGAACTATCTATTCCAAGCTATAGATAGAGCAGTTTTGGAGACCATTCTTTGCAAAGAAACCTCCAAAGACATTTGGATTCCATGAAACGGAAATTCCAAGGGAAAGCAAGGGTGAAAAGGTCTCAACTCCAAGCATTGAAGAGAGACTTTGAAACCTTGCAAATGAAGGATGGAGAGGTTGTTACAACCTATTGTGCAAGAACCATAGAGATTTGTAACAAAATGAGGTTCCTTGGTGAGAAGATGGATGATGTTACTGTGGTGGAGAAGATCCTGAGATCTCTCAGTCCTAAATATTATTATGTTGTGTGTTCTATAGAGGAATCTAAATACATAGACACCTTGTCACTAGATGAACCGCAAGCATCATTCTTTGGTTCATGAACAGAAGATGACAAGGAGCAATAATCATGAGGAGCATGCCTTGAAAACCACAACCCCTACTAATTTCAGAGGTAGAGGAAGGGGTAGAGGAAGAGGCAGAGGCAGAGGCAGGGATTCAAACTCAGGCAGAGATGGATCCAAAAATGCAAGATCATGAGATGATACTGATCACAGAAACAAGGGATATGACAAATCTCAGGTGGAATGCTACAGATGCCATAAATTTGGACATTACAAATCAGAATGCTATACAAAGCTGCAAGTGACAAAAACAAGGGGCAACAAACCAAGGGAGAGGTATCAAACTTTATTGAGAAAGAAGACACAGCAACCCTACTGATGGCTGTTCACTCAACCTATGAAGCCTCCAAAGACATATGGTATGTAGATCTTTGGATGTAGCAACCACGTGTGTGGAGATAAGTCCTCTTTCTCAAGTTTAGATGACACACATCACTCTAAAGTAAGTTTTGGAGACAAATGCGGAGTGATGGTTTGCAAGGGAGACATCAAGATAAGAGCCAAGAATGGATTTACATAAACCATTTTTAATGTTTTGTATGTGCCTGATTTGAAGTGTAACCTGTTGAGTGTTGGACAATTACAGGAAAAGGGCTATGAAGTCACCATCAAGAAAGGAGTGTGTGAAATTTATGATCCTACCAAAGGATCAATTGCAGTGATCAAAATGAATGCCGGTAAGTCGTTTCCACCGCAAATAACTCCGTGCAATCATGTTTGATGGCAAAGTGTACGATTCATCTTGGTTGTGGCATTTCGGGTATGGACACTTGAATTTTGGTGGATTAAAGACCCTACAAGAAAGGCATGGTGGAAGGTTTGCCCCAAATAGACACTCCCGCACAAGTATGTGAGGAATGTACACTAGGCAAACAACACAGTTGCCATTTCCTAAAGGAAATGCAAGTAGAGCAAAAGAAGTGCTAGGTCTGATTCATTCAGACTTGTGTGGTCCAATATTCACTCCAACATCAAATGGTGGAACCAGGTACTTTATGACTTTTACTGATGATTTATCTAGAAAGACATGGATCAGTTTTTTGAAAGAAAAGTCGAAGCTTTCGGTGCATTTAAAGCTTTCAAGCAACGGGTGGAAAATGAAACGGGGAAGACCATAAAGAGGTTAAGGTCGACGAGAGGTTGAAGTCTTGCTCAAATGAGTTTGATCGATCTTGTGTTGATCATGGCATTAAAAGGGCCGACAATTTGCATATACTCCCCAACAGAATGGAGTTTCGGAAAGGAAAAACAGAACCATTCTCAACATGGTTAGAAGTATGCTGATGCATGGAAATGTGCCAAAAACCTTTTGGCCTGAAGCTGTTAATTGGAGTGTACACATCCTAAACAGAAGCCCTACATTTTATGTGAAAGGCATGACACCTGAGGAAGCATGGTCTGAACCAAACCTACTGTAAGTCATTTTAAGATATTTGGATGTATTGCCTATGCACACATTCCTGATGTGAACATGAAAAAGCTCAATGACAAAGGGGAGAAGTGTATCTTTCTTGGTGTAAGTAATCAGTCCAAGGCTTATAAACTGTACAATCCAGTCACAAAGAGGATTGTTACAAGCAGAGATGTGGTATTTGATGAACTAAACATCTGGGAATGGGAAACAGACAATGCTCAGTTCCAACAAAATCAAAATCTGATAGATGAAGAACCTGCTGAGAATCAGCAAGGTGAAAATCAGCAGGGTGAGAATCAGCAAGATCAGAATCAGCAAGGTGAAAATCAGCAAGGTGAAAGTCAGCAAGGTGAGAGTCGGCGGGGTCAAGGATCGGCGAGACTGGGTTCACGAGACGGATCTCAAAGAACCGAGAAAAAGACCGGCATGGATGACCGATTATGAGGTCACCGGTCCGTCGAAGAAGCAACTTACTATGCACCGATGACGAAGGAGATCCCACCACTTTTGAAGAGGCAATAAAGGATTCAAAGTGGAAGCAAGCAATGGATGAGGAAATAACATCTATTATGAGGAATGACACATGGGAACTCACCGACTTACCTGCTTGGACACAAGACAATTGGGGTAAAGTGGTTGTATAAAACCAAGTGAAAGAAAATGGGAAGATAGACAAGCTGAAAGCAAGGTTGGTAGCTAAAGGCTACAAACAAGAGTATGGAATTGACTACAATGAGGTTTTTGCACCAGTGGCTAGGCTGGATACCATCATATTGGTGCTGTCACTAGCTGCAAAACAGGCATGGAAGGTACATCAACTTGATGTAAAATCTGCTTTTTTGAATGGAAAGATAGAAGAGGAAGTGTACAATGATCAACCACCATGCTACATCAAATATGGGCATGAGAATCAGGTATGCAAGCTTAAAAAGGCTTTGTATGGATTAAAACAAGCACCACGTGCTTGGTACAGCTGCATTGATTCTTATTTTGTTAAAAATCGTTTGAGATATGCTTGTGAACCTACTCTCTATGTCAAAGCTGGAAGCAATGGTGATATGTTGATTGTTTGTTTATATGTTGATGACTTGATTTACACCAGTAATAATGCAACTATGATATCTGATTTTAAAAAGGCTATGATGAGTACATTTCAGATGACAGACTTAGGATTGATGCACTACTTCTTGGGGATTGAGGTCAAGCAATCAGATGAAGGTGTTTTTATAACTCAAAGGAAATATACTTGTGAGATTCTGAACAAGTTCCAAATGAAGGATTGCAATCCCGTCATAACGCCTACCGAAGTTGGAACTAAACTCACAAAAGGTTTGGAGGAGGAAAGAAGGTGGATGCAAATCGTATAAACGAGATGGTTGGATGTTTATTGTACCTCACGGGTACAAGGCCGGACATCATGTATGCTATGAGTGTAGCTAGTAGATACATGAGTGATCCAACAGAAGCACACTTGAATTTTGTCAAGAGGATACTCAGATACTTGAAGGGAACTACAGATTATGGAATCAAGTACTCAATCAGTCCAAAGCTCAGACTGATTGGTTTTTCTGACAGTGACTATGCAGGTGATATGGATGATAGAAAGAGTACATCAGGCCAGGTGTTCATAATTAATGAAGGCATAGTCTCTTGGGGATCTAAAAAGCGACAAATTGTGACCCTATCAACAAGCGATTTGAATTTGTAGGCTATTTACTGCACAGTGCTCATGTCAAGCAATTTGGCTAATGAGGCTGCTGAATGGTTTAGGACAGATGCATCAAGGTCCTATAACCATCTATTGTGATAATGTTTCAACTATAAAGTGTCCAGAATCTGTACTACATGGAAGAAGCAAACACATTGATGTAAGGTTCCATTTCTTGAGAGAGTTGTGTGAAGATGGAGTTATTGAGTTGGTACATTGTAGAAGTGAAGATCAACTAGCTGATATTATGACAAAACCATTGAAGAGGGAGCTGTTCATAAAGTTAAGGAAGAGATTGGGGGTGTGCCCCATCAATGAAAGTGGCTGAAGTTGAAGATTGAAGGAACTAAGACTCATAAACTGAACTTTGCTATTATTCAGTTTAAGGGAGAGTTTGTTGGATTTATTTTAATTAAATAAAGTCTTAGTTATGTTTATTTTCGAATTCGACTAAGTCTGATCAAGTAGTTAGTACGTGGAATCATGTAAGAGTTGGTTTATTCCATGATCTCCACTTTCCTATTTTGTAGGCTACATTTTTGGTAGCATTATCTTGCATTGTAATTTGGCTATTTATAGTTTAGCTTTGATTAATGAAAAGTATTCCATTCCTCCAAATATTCTAAGTTCATTTAACACATTTTGTGTCTAGATATAATATACACCGAAAAAACACATAATTTTTTAGTATAAATAATAAAAATATCGTAAAACACTTGTGGAAGAGCTAAAATGGTAGTTTTTAAGATGTATCTCTTTCATGTGTGGAGATATAATTTACTCTTAAAACTGCGCGTGTTTTGTAGCGTAAATTATGCTTAAATAAAGGATTCTTAATTTTGTCTAATGAAAACGTATTTTAACATCAAGAAAATCTTGCCTAAAAAAAAATCAAGAAAATCTGACATGTAAAAAACAAATTTTGCATGACTGGCAATTTATTCAAATTGGAGACATTCACAAGCACAACAATGAAAAACAATTTATAGAATATCAATGAAATCAAAATATTTAAAAGGCTTTGACAATACGATGTGGTAAAGTATCATTATATAATTATTATATGTCAATTTCTTAGATTGCCATTGTCTAAAAGTAATATTATCTGTCCATTTTGAACACCTAAACCTGCTGGCAAGTTAAATTGTTATGTATTTAAATAATTAATAGTATTATAAATCAATAATGATACCACCGGAACCATCAGACTTAAGAAATATCACAATATAATAGACCATTTAAACTTGTGACGGAGCCCTAGAATTTGTATTCCGGTTGGTTAATATTCTAGAGAGCTGAGTTTAGATGACTCGGGTCAGTACTTTTTACCTTGCCTAATATGGGTATCTCATGTAATTAACATAAACGGGAAATTCTACCATACAGATTCTTTTGTAAAGAATTTCTCTTGCATCCAATGAAAACACGACACTTGTCATTAAATACATTGTAGACAGAGTATGCAATAACCAACACATTAAATACATGCCACATGTTGTTAGGTGTAGTGCCCGAAAGACAATTATGTAATTGTTTTAGGACAGAATTAATAATTCATCTTATTATATGCATTTATGTTTATAATTAAGACACTACGAAAACCCTAAGTACCTCGTTTATGTAATCACATAACTCGGTGTATGGCTATGCACAAGAGGATTGAGTTAGTGAGATGTACTTAAAATTAACTTAGTCCGTAGCGTTGATTAATCGAGTACGGGCCTCATGATTAATATGCTAATAATGCGCCCGAAACACTTTAGGTGTGACGATGATCTTATCCGGATTTGTCGGTAATAGGGTACCTGGTGAGGCATTTATATATGATGATAATCATATGAGGTGAACCGATTTGATTTGAGTTCTCGATATAATTCCGTGATCGAGAAGTCTTATCGAATCACAAGATGATCATATATGGATCAATCTCAATCCTGAGGTGATCACATACAACTGTTTAGACTAGGGTAGAGTTTGATGTGTTAGTAAGGATCACTTCGAAGTATGTGGTCCAACACTTCTCGTTGGCTCTATACCGGAATGAGTGAGTAGTCGTGTTATCACGGATATGGAATCCATTCCTTCCCTCGGGAAGTAGACAGACGATTCACTTATTTGTTAATCCTAGAAACCGATCGATCCGCGGAGTTCATGTTAGACTAATTAGCTACTAGTACGGTATGTGAACTAATTGATCACTAGGGGGTTAATGGTAAATAAGGATAATATGTTTCGAGAAGGGTTTACGGAAATATCCCGACTCGAAATGAACAGTCTATGGAGAATTTATCCGTATGTAATGATTATATCAGTGGACACCTTATCAACTCATGGTTGAGTGTAAGTTATCTATATTCGGCAGAGTTCAGTTTCGGGTTTATGGTGGTGTAATCCCGGAATTAATAGATTGAATATTATTGTTCGGTTTGACGAGATAATATTATTCGATTTATTGTAGCTACCGAATATGGGTCCGTAATTAAGACGTGGCTCCTAATATAGCATATAGGTTTCTCGTCGTTGCACCTCGATTATAATTAAATAGTAGCATTGCACTGTTTAATTGATATGTGGATTAATTGTTTAGTTGGACTAAATGATTAAAAACATGAAAAAAAAACATTTTTTCATGGACTCGACCCAGTTTGGTGAATTTCGGCCCATGACCTATTTAATTAGGTATTGGCGCCAATATGTATATATTATTAACAAGGAATTTATTTTCTTGTGTTATTATATGACATGTGATTAATTATTTATTGATTAAATAATTAATATATTAGATAATGATCTTTTATTTATCCTAATTTGTTTGGGAAAATATTAGATTTATCTTTTATGGAAAATGATTTATTTGATTGATTATCCATTAATTAAATTAAATCCTTGTGGAACAAGGATCTCTCTACTCTATATAAGAAGAGTTAATCCATTGTACCAAAAAATCACTATTCACAAGAGAAATTGACTGAAAATTTCGGCCTCTATTCTTAGGGTTCGAGTTGGAAAAATCTTCGGGATTTTTCTGGTAGCATATCGAGGAGGCGGCGTGAAACACCATCCACTTGGTGTTGCTTGGAGATACGCGTTGGAAGATTATGGCTTCTCAACCGGCGCATCTACAAATTAAGATTGTTCATAGAGTTTATTCACAATAAACAAGTAAGCAATCTATCCTTCTCGTAGATTAGATCTATTATATTTATGTATTTTGGTTGACTAGATCTAGATCTTGTAGTTTCCGCTGCGTAATCGGGTGGATCTTTGATCCATCCGGAGATATTACATCCTACACATGTCGTGCTTTAATTGGACCTTCTATTGAAGACTCATCGTGGTAGAATTTCCCAACATAAACACAATGTTGCTCAACCTTATCTCTTGATACCTTTTTCAACATTTGATAGTTTATACCGATTGCACGATCGTGGTGGAAGATAATTGATTATGAGCCATTAACATTACGATCGACGTGTGTACGCTTTCGTTTTGACGATAAACGTTGTCATAGCTCGATGAACACCATATTCAAACGGTGACGGCCTTATAGGTGCATGTCATGGGTCGTAACCGACTCGTACACCCACGATGTGGGCGCCTCACCTCACCATACGGGAAAGGCCGAGCAATGGCAACAAGGAAGTCATGCGTTGTTGTGCTCCAATTTTCGTAGCAATTCTCAGAACGGTTTCATATTTCTATGATTATGTGTGGTACAAAGCACTTTTACATTATCAATAATGCGAAAACTCGTATCGATCAATACTGTAAAATCATGTTAAGATCACTGGTTATGACCGTTTATTGTAAAACTAGTTTGACATTACGCCATAATCAGTTACATAAAAATATAGCATATTTTTTCTTGTAATCATTTTTTTGTATCGTTAGCACTATTCAATAACGGGACGAAAAACGTAGTTGAGTGAAATAACGGGCCATAATTATTTGCAAGCAAAGGCCAGTGGGTATTTAATTAAAATTTAAAATTCGAAAAAGAGCTATCAAACCCAGCTGAGAAAGAGAGGGACGCGTGGGCTTAGTAGGGCCCAATATTTTGCTAAAATCCAGCCTGTATTATTTGAGAAAAAATAAAATTCAAAGTCATGATGAATTAAATTTTTAAAAAAACAAAACATATGAAAAGGCCCACTAAATGTACTATAGAACAATTCTCTTTTTGGATATTTTGTGGTCACTAGCAGTCAATAAGTGAGACATGGCAGTGGGGCCCACTTTCTCTCCCCTAATCTTTATTTGGACAAGAATCAAACCAAACACAAAGCATGCGTTTTATGACTGTTCAAACAGAAATTGAAAATTCATGTCGTGTCAAATTTTTGGCTTGTAAATTAGGTCATGTCTTTTCTGATATTGAAAATAAAGTAAACGTAAGGATCTTTAGACGTAAGGATCCTTACGTTTTAAACGTAAGGAAATTCAAATAGCCATCTTATACGAAAAAACGCACTAAACGTAGGGACGCTTACGTCTAAACGTAAGGAAGGGCGTATGTTTAGACGTAAGGAATCTATAAAGTCGTGAATAACATTGTCTCTCTCTTATATCCCCTTTCAAACGTTCATATCCCTACGTCAAAGGCAGTTCCTTACATCTGGACGGCGATTTTGTAAGAAAAGTTGATTTGCCATAATCTCTCAAGTACTGATGGATCAACGCAATTGTAAAGCGTATTTATTTCTCATTATCTTCTATTTACAACGCTTTATTGTAAAAAAAATTTAGTTCTTTAGGAAGCAATTTTTAGTGCTTTAGTGGTTTGTAGTGGTTTCGTTCTTTTGGCCTGGTATTGTTTAGCCTGATATTGTTGCAAGAAAAAATTTTCTTTAGCCTGATATTGTTTAGCCCAATTTTTCGTTTCGTGGATTGAAGAAGGAGAGTTTTTTGAAGAAGAATGTAGTTTCTACGTTTAGACGTAGAAAACTGCAGACTTCACTGTTTTTTTGTTTTTCTCCAGTTTTGTATGCAGATTTCCAGTTTTTTTCCCCTCCAGTTTAGGTTATTAGGGTTTAGGTTATTCTTGATTGTAATTTGATAAAAACATGCAATTTGTGGCTACAAACTTAGACTTAGTCATGGTTTAGGGTTTATTTTGCATTTCATTGTTGATTGGTTATAATAATCCATTCCATTTGTTTGTTAACAGTTGATTGGCCCTCATGGTTCTGATGTCTACAAAGAAAGGGAAAATTTGACATGGACTTTTAGAGGGGAAAAGACCAAGCTTCAGGAATTTGTTGAAATTCACATGAGAAGGGTTGGATTTGAGGATACATTGACAGGTGGGGTTTTTGGACAATTCATTGAAATGTACCGGGAGTGGCAGTTTTCCTCGAAGCTTTTGCAATATGTATGTTTCAATGCCGTTTATCTAAATATGCCCGATGAGCTTCATTTTAGATTTGGTGGGACGACCGCGAAGTTCGGTAGGCGGGAGTTTTGCATGATTACCGGTTTCAGGTTTTGGAATCTCCCGGAACCTCCCGAACCTTATTCCAGGTGTTTGATGAGGGGACACACTGCCACATCCATGGGTTTGACGGTGAACCGATCACCATACCGGATATTGAGAGATGGTTATTGGATGAGACTGAGCGTCCTGAAGTTCTCTACCATGTAGGTTTAGTCTACCTTATTCACGGGATTATGATGGGTCGTGACGAGACTACCCGCGTACCTCGTGAGACCTTCTATTTGGTCGAGAATATATAAGGCATAAATGACTTTCGGTGGGGAACTTGGTTGTGGGATCACACCATAGAAAGATTTGTCACATGATGAATATGTACAAGGAAAGCACAGAAGGCAGGGTGACGGTACATGGAGTTATACATGCCTTACAGTTTTGGGCTTACGAGACCCTCCAGGATATTGGTGTTCCGACGGTCTCTGCCACCCTGAGAACTCCTGATGCGGATCCTCGGACGATGATATGGAGTTGCAAGAATCAGCATCCGTAGTGGAAGACGCTGTTGGCGAAGGCAAAGAAGGTAATAAGCTTAATAAACATTTCCTTTTAATTATATGTACTATTAAACATTTTGTTATTGTTAATTCTAATGAAATATACATTATTTGTAGAGCCGTGTTATAGAATATCGGATGCAAGGGAAGTTGATAGGGAGTTGATGGCAGCTAAGGGCATCCCTGATACGGAGATTACGAGCCGCCACGTGTGATCCCTCGGCTTGCACCAATTGCACGGCCACCTATGAGACGTCCATGTACTACACAGCAGCCACGCTTTACACTACAAAAAAACAGCAGTTTTGCGACGGCATTTTTGCGACGGAACTTATTTCCGTCGCAAATTTACGTTTGCGACGGATATTTTAATGTTTGCGACGGGACACTTGGCGGGACCGATTTTTTCACTTGGCGGGCAATTTTGCGACGGAATTTTTATCACTTTGCGACGGACCATCGAATAAAATTTTATTAAATTATTTTATTATTCTAAATTTAGATAAACTTTGCGACGGACTTTAATTGCCGTCGCCAAACTCCGTTTTGCGACGGAATTTTTATTGTTTGCGACGGAATATTTAATAAATTTTTATAAATTATTTCATTATTCGTATGCACATGTTTGCGACGGAATTAGGTTTTTGTTTGCGACGGACATTATTTGCCGTCGCAAAATGGCGGATATCGTCGCATTTCCCCCCTTTTCTTCCTCATTTCACTTCTTCATCTCCTCTTCTCTCCCGCCGCCCCCCACCCCCACCTCCCTACCGAAGCTCTTCCGGCAACGCCACCTCCTCCCACCACCGCCGCGGACCACCCACGGGTATGCTCTACCCTCCCCCCTCTCCCCTAGACCCGATTTCCCCCCCCCTCCCCCTCCCCCGCCGCATATTTTTTTTTTTATTTCGTTTTTATATATATATATATATATATATATATATATATATATATATATATATATATATGTATGTATGTATATGTATATATATATATTGTATATGTATGTATATTTTTTTTTATTTCGTTTTTTATATATATATATATGTATGTATATGTATATATATATTGTATATGTATATGTATGTATATTTTTATGTATGTATGTATATGTATATTTTATGTATGTATGTATATGTATATTTTTATGTATGTATTATATGTATATTTTTATGTATGTATGTATATGTATATGTATATGTATATATATATGGTATATGTATATTTTTTATTTCGTTTTTTATATTTTTTTATATAGTGTATCATATGTAGTATAGATTTATAGATATATATGTGTAGTAATCATGAGTTAGAAAATGCTTACTTATGTATATTAGTTAGATAAGTTAGGAAAATGGTTAAGTATGTGCAAAGCCGGATGTTGGTTGAATTGGTTGAATTGGTTTGTTGAATTGGTTTGTTGAATGCTTAAGTATGTGCAAAGCCGGATGTTGGTTGAAAATGCTTAGTTTAGAAACCGGATGTTGGTTGAATTGGTTTGTTGAATTTGGATTGAAATGATGATAAGTATGTGCTTACATGATAAGCATAACATACATAAGGTCCTCAAAGGGTCCGTTCCTACCCGTTTGGAAAATGGTCTTGGGGGTACTTTGTTATCCGGCAAAGCCTCCGAATTATTTTGACGTCGAACCTTTGACCATGAATCGAAAATTTAGGTTATAGTGTTGTTAGTTTCATAGTAAGTTGAGTAAAACCCGAGTTTGCAAAAGTGTTGAGACAACCTTCAAAGACTATTGTTAGTCTCATATTTTGTATGATATGATGTGTAGGATTGAAAATGAAGAGAATAGAACGGAGTTGGATGTACGAGAGGTTGGATGCTAACAAGAAATTTAACCCGGTATTTGTGAATGGAGTGGAGGAATTCATAAAACATGCAAAGCGATTAGATTCGTTTCGGGCAAATAATGGAATGATGAAGTGTCCATGTAGTAAGTGTAAGAACACTAAATTTTCAATCGAACATGACGTGAGATTACATTTAACTAAATATGGGTTTTGCGCAAACTACTATGATTGGGTGTGTCATGGTGAAGAGTTTCCCATTCCGATCAACGTTCAGCAAGAACGGAATGTGAACCCTTATCAGGACATGGTTAATGACGCATTACGTGATAGGATTGATCACGTAAGAGAAGAATTTCTTAACGTTTTTTGAAATGCTGAAAAACGCAGAGGAACCTGTATGTGATGGAAGTAGTGTCTCCGTACTGCAAGCGGCTTCTAGGTTGCTCACTTTGAAATGTGATCACAACCTCTCTCACAAATGCGTTGACGGGGTTACCGGTTTGATAGGAGATATTCTTCCGAAGAATAACTTAATGACCTCGAACTTCTATCAAACCAAAAAGTTGTTAAAGGCATTAGAGCTACCCCATGAGAAAATACACGTGTGTCCCGCGGGGTGTATGTTATTTTGGGAGGAGGACGCGAATACGGACAAGTGTCGGAAGTGTAACCTTGATCGATATAAACCGAAAACGAACGCAAGAGGTCAACGTGTGCCTAACAAAGTGATGACTTATTTCCCGATTGGACCTAGACTCCAAAGGTTGTACGCCACGAAACATATAGGCAAGGAAATGAGGTGGCACGCGGAAAACCCCGGGACAAGCGGTATAATGGCCCACCCAAGTGACGCCGAAGCTTGGAAGCATTTTGACCAAATGCACCCCGAGTTTGCTAAGGAGCCTAGAAATGTGCGGTTAGGACTTTGCACGGATGGTTTTGCACCTTTTGGTAATTTTGGGAAGAACTACTCTCTTGCGGCCGGTCATGGTTACACCATACAATCTTCCGCCCTGGTTGTGCATGAAAAGACGGTTTATATTCTTATCGGTGCTTGTACCGGGGCCGAAAAATCCGAAAGGAAACCTCGATGTTTATTTGCAACCATTGATTAAGGAGTTGAAGCATTTGTGGGAAACGGGGTTGTTTACTTACGATGTATCCACAAAACGAGAATTTTCATATGAAATTTTGCACTAATGTGGACTATCAATGATTTTCCTGCGTATGGCATGTTATCCGGGTGGACTACGGTGCCGTGTGAAAGCTTGTCCCTATTGTGGTGATGGAAACAAGTCGTTACGGCTCAAACATAGTGGTAAATGCACTTGGTTTGATTGTCATCGGCGATTTCTCCTGAAGACCATATTTTTCGCACTGATAAAGGTTTTTTGAAGTCCAAACAGTATGAACACGCGACTCCACCCAGTAGATTGAGTGGTGAGGAGGTATGGGAATTTGTACAACACCTACCAAGCATCATTGATGGCTCAGATTCAGACTTGAAACGGCTTAAAAACTCCAAGAATGGTTGGTGGAAAAGAAGCATTTTTTGGGATCTTCCGTATTGGAAAACATTCCGCTTCGACATTGCCGGATGTGATGCATATTGAGAAAAACTTCTTTGAAAAACTGATTGACACGGTTATGGACGTTAAAGGCAAGACTGCTTGTGGTCCAAAATCTGCTAAAGATTTGAAAGAGCTTTGCAGAAAGCGCCCCGATTGTACACTTGTTCTTGACAAGCAGAAAAGAAAAGTGTTGTGTGAATGGGTCACCAAGTTGAAATTCACGACGGTTATGCTTCGGACACGAGTAGGTGCGTAGATCATGATCAATACATTCTACGTGGTTTGAAAAGCCATGATTGTCACGTTTTTATGGAACGTTTGTTGCCCAGTTGCCCTTCGAGAATTGATTCCGAAAAATGAATGGAATGCATTGACTGAGATAAGTCAATTCTTTCGAGACTTGTGTGCTGCTACCCTAAAAATAGAAGACGTGATTCGTTTAGAGAATAACATTGCTGAGATTATTTGCAAGTTAGAGAAGATTTTGCCTCGGCGTTTTTTAACTCGATGGAGCATTTACCGGTACACTTGCCGTATGAGGTCGAGTTGGTGGTCCCGTGCAATATCGATGGATGTATCCATTCGAAAGGTTTTTGAATCACTTAAAACAAAAGATTGGTAACAAAGCTTTCGTAGAGGATCAATATGCAATGCGTATTTGTTGGAAGAGATTTCAAACTTCGTTCTATGTATTACGATGATCATATTGAAACAAAAGCAAAGAATCTTCTTGTTGGTGAGACTTCGGCATCGCAATCGTTTGATTTACACGAGTTATTCCGTGATGGTACAACAAGCTGGGAAGTGCAAGACGAGGTTCTTGGATAATAAAGAATATGACTTTGTGCACAAGTACGTATTGTCTAAGCGCGAAATCATGAAACCGTATGAACTTGTAAGTACCTCATTACTACATATATACAATGCTTAACGAGTTTTTTCGAACAAATATACATTAAGCGACAAAATGATTCATTCTTAGATTGTTCGAGCAATTTATTCGTGTTCAAATGACCTCAATTGACCTCGACGGATATTTGGAATAAACATGAACATGAATTTACCAAATGGTTTGGACAACAAGCATCATTGTTGAATGATGATTTGCTAAAAGCTTTGGCAAGTGGTCCTTCTCGTCAAGTCAAAACTTGGAAACGTTATTCGATTAATGGCTACAACTTTCGGACATTCAACCGGGCAAGCGATATTGGTAAATCTTCGGTCAACAACGGAGTTTGTGTCGTTCCACGGAAGGTGCCGACTATTATGGCACTTTAAATGAAATCATTGAGTTGGTGTATTATGGACATTCGATTTGTCTACAAAGCCGTATTGTTCAAATGTGATTGGTTTGATAATTCGAACGGGGCATGAATGTGCATAAAGATTATAAGATAGTTGAAGTTCATCGTGGTAGGAAATATGGCGCTTATGATCCATTTGTTACGCTTATCAAGTCGAGCAAGTCTACTATGCTCCATATCCAAGTTTGAAAAAAGACAAAGATCAATGGTCGGTTGTTTTCAAAACAAAGGCAAGATCGACTATCGATGCTCCCGTCGAGGAAACCGTTTTCCAAGAACAAGTGATCAATGATGTTTCCCGATTATCGATCCTCTTAACATTGTCCACCAAGATCTTGATGTCGATGTTGACTCCGATGTTGGGGATAATGACTTGGATGATGATGAGATGGCGGATTTCATTCAACAAGAAGATGGAGAGGAAGAAGAATCGGTTGATGATCTAGATATGCGATGAAGAGGAGGAAGAACTCTTCCATTCTAGTAGTGATAGTGAATAATAATGTATTAAATATTTTATTTTGTCATGATAGTGAATAATAATGTATTAAACATTGTAATTTATTATTAATTAGTATAAACGCCTTTTTATTATAATTGCATTTATATTAGTATAAACGTCATTTTCTGTGTCAAATAGATGTCAGGTAGAGGTAGAGGTAGAGGTAGACGCGGTAGGGGTAGTTCCCCCTCCCCCGGAGCGTCTTCCTCCTCACGAACGAGGTTTGGATGATGAGATACACCGGATGAGCGAGGAGGATTTTGGTGTCATTGTCAATGGTGACCTTGGATTGCCGAGTTTTGGATCCCGAGGGGAGATGGTAAGTTAATACATATCTTGCTTTAATTTGTTTGTATTTTTATTTATATTTTGATTAACCAAATATATTAACAACTTATTGTTTTCAATATGACGGGTTTACCGACAACTATGTCAAGAAAATGGCCAAGAACGCCATAATCGCGGCTTCAACACTTTTGCCACCACGTGGCATAATGCCGGCCCGGGAGCGAGCGGGATAGGTGGTGGAACGCATTTAGGGTACGTCGTTCATATAAATATAACTATATATAAATATAACTATAATTATAACTATACATATAACATATATATAACTATGTTGCGGTGGTCATTTCGGCTCTTCGAGTTACGCCACGAGCGCCTGGTTAGGGAAGCTTTTGAGCGGTATGCTATCAACAGGGTCCGTGATTATATGTATCGGGCTCAAACAAACCCCCGTGCTCGGCTTTGGATGACCCCGGATATTCTCCGTCAGTTCGAGGAGTGGATTGGGAGTCCCGTAAGCAATTATTCAATATTTAATTAACAATACTTGTTTTTTTTATATATATATATGTATGTACTAACTTGTTTATCTTATGTCGGAATAGGCGTTCCAGAAACATCGCGAAAAAGAAGCTAAACCGAGCTTCGGATCCGGTGAGGAAGCGGAAGATCCCGGGACACATGCTATGGGCGACGCGGCGTTATCGATTTCGCTCGGGCCATGGAGGACAATAGAGGAGCGCCCCTATCGGCCGGTGATCCGGTGAGTAGTTCGAAGAAGAAGAAGTCGGGCAACTTCGTCTCGAGGAAGTTTGAGAAAATCATGGTACGTTATGTATTCTAAATATTATATATACATTATATATATATCATGTAATTATTGTTACTAACAAATTTATATCATACTTTGCAGGACGTCTTCACCTCGAAGAAGGCGAAAGCCCAGGAGACGCAGCCTGGACACCCCTGTCGACGAGTCGCGTCTTTATTACGAAGCCGCTGGTGGTTACGACAAGAAGGGGAGAGTTTTTGGCATGGGGTCAGCTGCCTCCATGTACTACGACAGGCCTGCTGCTGCTCGACACTCATCCGCTGAGACATACTCTCCGGGCATAATCACCCGTCTCACCCAGGAGATGGCGAGAGACAGACAGACTCATGCAGAAACCCAGGCGAGGTTGGAGGAGCTAGAGAGAGACAGAAAGCGTCAGGATGACAGACTAGCGCAGATGGAGGCGTGGATTACCCAGCGGTTAGGCAGCATCCCTCCGGAGGGATGCAACCCGGGTACGAGGCACAGAGATGACCATTCTGATCATGGACCCTGGAGGAGGTGACGTGGGTTTAGGTAGTACACCGGGTCTGACTGGGTGACATTGTTTTGATACATTTTTATTTATTTTGGCTTATCGTATCCCCTTTGACATATCGTTTTATTCATTTTTTGACATTTCCCCTTTGACGTATTTTTTGACATATCCCCTTTGATATCGTATTCCCGTTTATATTTTTGTTGTTGATAGCCGGTAGCAATTGTAATGCTACCGGGGAAAATTAAGGCCGTTTTGCGGCGGTGGTTTGGCCGGCCGCCGCAAAATGTACCATAATTTTCTCGTTTAATTTTATTTTTTGCGACGGAATATATCCGTCGCAATATGGTATTTGCGACGGCAAAGGCTCATTTTGCGACGGATATGAAAAGATCTAAAAATAAATAAATTATTTAATAAAAATAAGTTGCGACGGATTATACATTTTTTGCGACGGATTATACATTTTTGCGACGAAGTTTTACATGTTTGCGACGGAATATTTCCGTCGCTATTTGTTATTTGCGACGGACTATACATTTTTTGCGACGGAAATTATAATTAAAAAATAAAATAAAATACGTTATTATCCGTCGCAAAATCCGTCGCAAACAATTTGCGACGGATAAACCGTCGCAAAACTGGGGTTTTGCGACTAAAAAATGCGACAAAGAAAAATCGTCGCAAATCCGTCGCAAACTAGGGTTTGCGACGGAATAACCCTTGTTTGCGACGGTAATCTTCCGTCGCAAAACTGCTGTTTTTTTGTAGTGTTACTACACATCGGTCAGCCTCTACTTCATATCCTCTCCACATAAGTCACCTTACCTCCTCATTCACGACGTATACCGCATAGATCCTACACCGATATGCTACGGGCGGAAGAAGATGAATCGATGAAGAAGATGAAGTTCTTTGGTCTTATATAGGCGTTGAAGAGAATGATAGATAATGGGCTGAATGAGATCCGAGAGGAAATTCGCCGGCTGAATGATGAGAACCGACAAGTACTTCGAGAGGTAGTTCAGCGACAGAATGAGCATGGGGCGATACTTTCCGAACTTAAGGGGTTGATGCATACGTTGTCATCCAGAGATCGGGTAAAAAATTATTTCATTGTCATTTTTTTATATGATAAATTTACTTGTATGTATTTAAATACTAACCGGGGCACATCTTTTCGGATCACCCCTCATCGGCCTCCATTTCCTCCACCCGATACTAACCGGGCCACATCTTTTCGCCCCCCTCATCGGTCTACACATGGCCATCATACCGATCGCCCACACTCCGGTCGCATACTCATCGTCCGCACTCGGCATACTCATCAGCATACTCATCCATCGCCTACCCCGACTAATGACCTAATGATGTTTTGGTATAATAAGATTCTTGAAGGAATTTCGCAACCCCGGCAAGAGGGAGTGCAATTTGGAAGGAGTTCGGCGGGGAGGGAGTCAAGGAGGGGACCGGCATGAGGATGTGGTCGACGTGTTTTTGGTGGACGATCCTTATATTGAGACTACGATTGATTCGAGTAAGCATTATGTTATTTACATCTAAATATTGTTTAGTAAGTTGATTTATATTGAAAATTGTATTATTAGCATAGATATTGTTTGTTGTCGTTAATTGATTAGAGTGCCTATTTTGATGTAGATACTCGCGAGGCTACTACCCCTACACCGGTTAATGTTGAGGCTACCGTCCAGGAATCTTCAAATGTGGAGTTCCATACTGTTTATAGTAAGTTAATTTATATTGAATTTTGTATTATTAACATAGGTATTTTATTGTTCGTTATCGTTAATTGGTGATCTCGATTATATTTGGTATAGATACTCCTGAGGCTACGACGGGGCGAGTGTACGCCACCGACTGGCATCGGTTGTGTAGCCTGGGATTGTTTATAGTAAGTTATTTGATTTTTAATTTTGAAACTAGAAATTATATTGTGAAAAACTATCTAACTCGATCATGTATTGAATATTATTTAGCTGTTGGTCCAAGTGTTATTCAATTGGGTAATCGAAAGGCTGATGATGCAAATGACAGAAGATTGACATCCCGTCAGACTACTAAACAACCACGATTATTAACTGATGGGTCGCACATAGTCAGTCTGCCAGGTTCTAATGTTGTTAGATGGACAGCATTGAAAAAATTTCCGGTATAGTTGGAAAACAATTTCAGTAAGGGGTACGAACAATCTCATCCACCCTCAGTTACGATTCCCATGGGATGCGCAGTTGGAGTACATCTTGTAGATCATGCAGACAAGGAGTGGTTCACACGTCTCCATGAGCAGTATAAAGAGTTAGACCGAGATGTATATTCTTGTGACTTCATTTTCATATTTCTGAAATTTTTACATTTCTGATTTCATTATTCTAACTTCTTTTTGCATGCGTACAGCCTGTCGAGGCGTGTCTGGACCTTATACAGTGGAAAATGGAAGCATATCCAGAATGCTTTATACTGAATATGACCATTGCCTACTCTGATTTATCCTCTTTTTACGGTCAGGGTCATATAGATCAGGAAAAGAAGCCAGACACAACGGAAATTCCAAATCATATGATTGAGTGCATCAAGAAATGGGATGCATACACAGTGGCGCACATTCCCTGGGCCATTACTCGTGGTCACTAGGTAGCTGTCCAAGTGTCTATTCCCGAGTGGAGGATTAGGGTGTTTGATAGTCTAGCAGGGAAGGGATATAAGGATGAAGTGAAGGGTTGTATTAGAGCATAGGGTGTTTCATTGAGGAGAGTGTTGGATATGGATGCTCGTTTACGTGAACTCCCACAAATGCTTGATCCAAAAAAGCCTCCTTTTAAGGTCAGAGTAGCATCAGCTGATCACGTACCACAAATGCCAATCCCGTAAGTGTTATAAACTTCAAACTATTTATCATATTATACAGTTTACACTATTCTTATCCTTTGATAAAAAAAAATTACATCTTTTGTGCGGGGGGTGATTGTTGTGGGGTATACACGGTGAAGCACATTGAGCATTTCTTTGCATAAGGAAAACTTTACTCGATCAAAGCCGATAATATGCCTTTAATAAGACATAAACTTTGTGTGCGGGTATTTAATCGATTCCTTAGATCCTTAGATATATAGGTATTTTTGGTGAATGATGTTAGCTACTACTATTTTGGTGTATGTTGTTAGCTACTACTATTTTGGTGAATGTAATTTGTGTTGTGTTTTGATGAGTATTTAATCTAAAACCTTTTTGTTGAATTTACTTACGTCACACTAATTAATTATCTATAAGCCTTTTTTTATTTAATCTATAACACTAATTACACACACTACTTTCATAAGTGTTCTTAACGGATGATCTTGACATTTTTCTAGTGCTTCTCTCTATAGAGTTTCTACGGAGAATAAAGGGTTCGGATGGAGATCTTAAACATATGTGAAAAAAGGTATAAAAAAATTGATTCCGATTAATAACTTAATACAATCATTACTACAATCCATTAATAACTTACTGCAATCCATTAATACGTTACACAATAATAATTCATTCTAATATCACCATAACAAAACAATGACTTGCTACCGGTATTGCGTTCAACTAGCTCTGTTATGTCCTGGATGTTTGCAGTTATTACATACATTCTGATGGCCTGGACGTTCCTATTCAGAAGGGATTCTAGTGGTATTAATTTCTACCTCTTCTTGGAGCTCCATTGGCATCAGACGTATATCTCATATTAGGCACTCCGACTATCATGTTTCTTACCACTTCCGGAACATCCCAATCCTCCCTGTTAGGAACTGGATATATGCTACCCATGTAAATCTGCTCGAAACATTCAGCTCTATTAAATGGTGAACAAAGTTCGGGCGGACTAATTCTGCGTGTTGCTGCAGTTGTTATAGCATGCGTACACGGTATTACCATTCCCTGAAAAAAACGTAATAACAAGTCCTTTCTCGTAGATTTACCACAACATGCAGCAAGTTATTTCCATGAAGCTCAAACTCATCGGGGTTAATAGGCTTAACCTTGAACTTCCTTCTAGCAGTAATATTTGAAGCCACTATTGCATCGATCTCCGGTGCTAACACAGTCGCACAATCAAGCGCCTTCTATCGTCTTTCATTATACCATCTCTGCAGTGTAGCTCTAATGAATTCCAAGAGGCTAGGAACGGGCCAACGACGAGCCCCTCTAATCGCACAGTTGAAATTTTCAGCGTAATTGCTTGTCATTAAGGCATATCTTTTCCCAGGAAATTCGGCACGCGCCCACCGTTTAACACCTATTTCTTCTAGTTTTAGATATGCGCCAAGACATTATGCCTTGATCAGGGCGTAATTTCGAAATCATTGCATTCTTTTTCAGCAATACCGAAGGCTACAGGGAATAGGTGGTCACCGACATCTACAGCAACAGCAACAACTAGTTGCCCTTAGAAACGGGTTTTTAGATGAGTGGCGTCCACACACAAAATAGGTCGACAATACTTGAACCCACGACGAATTGCTCCCAAAGACATGAAACAACTACCGAACCTTCCCAGATTTTCAAGCCGCAAGTCAACATGAGTCCCTTCATTGTCCTTACGCAACATCTACAAGTACGAGGGTAACGCATTGTAACACTCCGTCGGTGAACCTCTAACCATCATTCTCATCATCTCGTGAGCTTGGTATGCTTGGTCATAAGTCAATTGTACACTGTAAGTTGTGAGCATGTCCTCTATAATATGTCTGGATTTATACATTCACGATGATAGTCGGTACACCGCATGACATGATAGGACGGTGGGTCCACATGGGATACGCCTTCGGGGCAGGTCTATTCCATTTGAGTGTCCGCCCGCCACAGTAAGCCTTTTCCCATTGTTGGCATATCTGCTCCTTCGGGCCATGGCCACAACTATCATATAAGGCAAGACTTGCTCGACTTATCAGTCGAGTGGCTTATAATAACTCGCAACATCGCTCGCTGGCTTTTTCGTTTGTTACTCGCACTTGACTCGCTTCTGTTAGGTTCTTAGTAGCAGTGGGCTCTATCGATAAAATCGGAGCATACCAGATTGGATGTGATGAAGTCCCGACAGGTTTTTTTGTTCATATGTCAAGGGCTGGTAAGGTTTTGCGCGTTTTCTGACTTAGCAGACTCGCAATAACAATAGGTGTTGATTGTCATTATCCGCATTCTGAGAGGCACAAGTATGCACATCATTCAACGTTGTGATCGAAAATGTACGCGAGACATTTGTATTCACCTCACCATTTTCGCCCTTACATGCCATTTGCATGTATCGTTAAGACATTTGTAATACAAGCAACGTGTGTCCGACCTACCCAACCTCATCTGAAAATTATTGGCGACCGCATACGATTTTATTTTCAAATTAAAATCTTCTTTCGAATCATATTTCTTCCCAATGAACAATTCGTTCATGTCATTCATATGTAACGTACCGGTGGATAAACACTTCGGTAAATCATCATCTTCAAATGTGGGAATCCTCCATGAATAATCTTCTCGTACACTTGCCCTAGCATTGGCACCCTGATTATTGTTGTCATCCCTGCTGGTTTGATCGGTTTGAATATGAGGTGCAAACGGAGCAGCCAAAAAACTAGTGACTGATCAACCAAACAAATTATATGGCTGTTGGATAGGTGGAGCACGACTACTTGAAGGTTGGTTAGGAGGATACTGAAACGGATGGTGCCATTGGCTATTTATAACATTATAACTTGAAGGACTGAATTCAAATAGAGCAGAGTATTCACCAACCATTTCAACATGAACAGGACTACTTGAAGGTTGATTTGAAAGATTATGACTTGGTCTGACTGGTTGATACTAAAACGGTTGGTCCGAAGCTTCACCAAGCCTTTGTGTAGAAACATGGTTTTCAAACCCACTACATCCATATCTTGTTGCTCGAACGGATTAAAATTTGGATCTGTAGCATGTTCTTGTAGCGGAAAAGGGAATTTTTCAAGACTATAATCCGAATTATTGTTATCATCCGGGGCATTGCAATCTTAATTTAAATCAATGCCATTATCCTCAATTATCGGTTAATTGTTTGCCTCTACTGGTGTGGAATTCAAGCAAAAAGTTACATTTTTACTGTCAGAGGCCGCTTCGATATAACCATTTAGTGTCTCGTCGTCTAAGATATCATCAGGTGGTATATTCCCCACACTACCATAAGTAAACAAAGCTTTTATGCCAAGCTTTGAATCAGACCGATCAATACCAAGCCTCACATGCAATTTGTCCAATAACGCATTCAATCTTATGTTCATTGGGACAAATAATGAGAACATCGATCCATTTACATGATTCCACCGGTTATAGAGAGGCTCATACGTAAATTTTCCGTTGAACGAGACAACAATCATAGTGTTGCGATTATCTGTTTAAAAAAATCAAATTCAAGTCATTATTAACTCATTCAATATCAACTTAGATAACAACTTAAAATGCATTACGGACATTCAATATAGTAATTCAAAACCCTACATAAACAAATTTATCACAAATAGAAACAAAACATACTTACACTATACCTTACTAAACCCTAATGAACAACACTAAGAAAACACTTAAACACACTACTTAGATGTATAAACATTAAATAAACAACCTACTTAAAACACACATTTCGGTTAAATACATATCATTATTATTTTTTGAATTACTACAATTTAAATAACATAATCACATTGAGCACTTGAATTAAGACAAATTACATAGCAAAAACTTACCTATTTGAGCACTTGAATGATGAAGAAATAGACTTGAAAAATGAAGAAGTGGATAGAAAATTGAGATTAACTTGAAAGACTTTGAAGGAATGAGAGAAACGGCTCATTCATGTGGTGTATATTGAACAAGTACATGTACAACAACCTTAATTGCCATCTACCACTTCCAACCTTAGTTGCCAACTACGTGTACTACGTTTGAATTTCCCTACGTTTAAACGTAAGGGTTACATACGTTTAAACGTAAGGATTCCCTACGTTTAAACATAAGGACCTTACGTTTACCTTATTTTCCATGTCAGAAAAGGCATAACTTGATTTGCAAGTCACATGTCTGACACGACCCGATTTTCCAATTTTTGCTGTTCAAAAGACGGTGCAGCTATCGTTATTGTTAGGTGTAGTGCCCGAAAGACAATTTGTGTAATTGTTTTTAATAATGGATGACGAATTTATCTCACCTTAGTTACTTGCTTTGTGCTTGTAAAGTAATACACCGTCGCAAACCCTAAGTATATTCGTATGTAACCACTTAACTCGGTGTATGGATTACACGTGAGGATTGAGTTAGTGGAGATATGCTTAAACTGTTAGTCCGTGGTGAACTTAATCGAGTTTAGTGGTCTCTTGATTAAAACACCAATAATGCGCCCGTAACACCTTAGGGTGTGATAGTCTTATCCGGACTGTCGGTAGAGGTACCTACGTGGGGCATTTATATATGATGGCATTCATATAGATCGGACCGATTTAATCGTATTTCTCGGTATAATTCCGTAATCGAGGAATCTTATTAAATCATTAGATGATCATATATGGATCAACCTTAATCCCGAGGTGATCACAGTGGTCGCTTGTCCCGGGGTAGTGTTTGATGTGTTAGTTACGGTTCACTTAAATATGTGTTCCAAGCCACTTCTCATTGGCACTATCTCCACGGATGAGTGAGTAGTTCGATTTTCACGGACATGGAATCCATTCCTTCCGCGGGAAGTAGAGAGATAGTCCCCTTATTTGTTAGCCCTAAGAAAATGATCGATGGGCCCGGTTCATGTTAGACTAATTAGCTACTAGTCGATATGTGAACTAATTGATCACTAAGGGGTTAATGGTAAATAAGGATAAGATATTCGAGTCGGGTTCACGGAGACTTCCCACTCGAATGGACGACTATGGAGGGTTAATCCGTATGTAGTGATTATATCAATGGACGCTTATTCACTCTATGGGTTGAGTATAAGTATACATCTATAATCGGTAGAGTTCAGTTTCGGGTTTATGGTGGCGTAATCCCGGAATTAATAATTAATGTACTTATTCTGTTCGATGAATAATTAATTATTGGAGCTACTGGTTATAGATCCATGGTCCCCGATGTGGCTTCTGTAATTCGGACTAATAATCTTGTTATTTAGGCCTCAATGATAATTAATTGGCTGGGTTAATTAATTGATATGCATGGATATTATTTAGTTGGGCTAAATAATATAATACATAGAAAAGACATTTTCGGTGGGCCTGGTGGGCTTAGTGTGGCGCCAATATGTCTTGGATTTTCCAAGAAATTAGTTTTCTTGGATAAATGACATATTGTGTAATTAGTTATTTATTTGTTAAATAATTAATTGGATAAATAAAAGAAAATAATTTATTTATTATTTATCTCTTAACTATAAGGATAATTATATTTTCTTATTATAAGATTATAATTATCTCTTATTTTTATTGGATAATAATATTTAGAATTATCTCTTTTATTTTGTTAAACCGATTGGGTATAGGTTTTCTCTCTTGGATTTTGCCTATAAAAAGAGAGTTCTCCCCGAGCCCTAAGGGTAGTGAAAGCCACGAAATTCATAGATAAAAAAGGCTAAGGAGTTCGATCCTTAGCTTCACCCGGTTGGAGAAAAACTTAGGGTTTTTCTCGGTTACATATCAAGGAGGTTCCAATTCCAAGAATCGGTGTCCACCAACCACCGTTTGGAGAACACATTGGAAGATCTTGGCTTCTCTTCCTACTATTGGTAAGATAAACTTAACCCCCTTGTAGTAGTTTAAGTCCTTTATTTATGTATTGTGATGTATAAGTCGTGATCCATCCGCTGCACGTAGATCTAACTCGTTTAGATTTAAGAACCTGCATCCTTCAGTTATAACGGTTGTGTTACAACAAGTGAAAATATTTTTACAGAGTAATTACTGATACAATCACTCAGCTACAACAAGTTACATAATCTGATTTCACACATTGATTATCATGTAATCTCATGAGGATCGGTGGTGTATGTATAATTAGGTTGTGTCGTTCGTTGTGATTGAATAATTGTGTCGGTGGCATTACCCGATTAGAGGATGGTGGACCTTATCGAGTAATGCTATCTACAACAAAACAAAAGAGGCATGACCTATTTTACATCGTTAACTATGGTATATGACCCATTGATAGATACATTCTCAACTCGTTTAGCTAATGAGCATTCCGAGTTTAAGAATGCAAAATGCTATGTCTACAACAAAACATCTTACACCATTGATTATGATGACACTCTCATCTAGGAATGGATCCTACACCATAATCAATGGTTATGTCATGATCAATGGTGTATAATGTGATATGTACATTTGTTGTGGACATATCATTACTCTTACCTAGATAAGAGGCTTCACGAACATAATTGAACATTCGTGAGCCAAACTCATACTCGTTCGTTTAAAAAATGAACTTATGTTTCGATTAAGTTGTTGAACTAAAAAAACAAACGATCAAAACAATAACCAGATCGAATATAAGCTTGCTCGCGATCAGCTCTATTGATTTGACAGCTTTATTAAGTGTAGATAGTTTGCAACTATCTAACTAGTGTGTTGAGCTTCAAACTTCTTGATTCAAAATGCCTCAATTCTAGTACGTAGCATCTTATTGGGCTTTCGAACCAATGGACTTTATGAACCGGACATTTTTCAGGGATTTCCATATTTATACCCTATACTAGATTTCCTGCTCTAAGACTTTTGTAAATGTTTGCGCATTTTGAGTTTAAATAAAGTTGACCGCTTCTTAAAAAAAAACGAATGAAGGGAATTTTATGGTTATAATACTAGGAAAATAAACATTCGTACTCCGCACGAGCGTTGCCCCGTATTTTAGTAAAATAACCGAAGCGACATTTGAAAAAAAAAATGTTGCTAGAAGAAATTTTCTTTTTTATTTATTTAATAGGCAGAACCTTTCATCCTAGGTTTTTAGTTAACGAACCCGAAGCCTATTTTTTTTCGTAGGTAGAACCGACAAATGTTTTTAATAAATTATTCACAATAAACCGTATTTGCAACGGGACGTTGCAAGGTGTGTCCATTGTATACGGTTTTACTTGTTTGACGTTATTAAACCTGAATAAAGTAATTTGTCCAAATTAAATAAACAACTCGATACTTTAAGCACATAAAACAGCAATCTAAAATTTCTAAGGCATAGCATACAAACATAATGACATCAATCATCTTCTATCAAACAAAATAATCACTTTATCTAAAGGAAATTGCAACCCTTAATTTTCATAACCTAGATAAACTTCATCATATTGCTTTACATGGACAAAAACATTGTGATTTCTTAAGTCGAGAGGTCACATGCCTACACAGAGTCTATAAAATGGTACTGAGCTCCACTCATCCTAATTCTTCATGGGCGTAGAGCTTATATCAAAGCCTTTTTTTTGGTCCAGAACAGATGACTGAGGTCGTTTTTGGCCTTCCAGCTAAACATCTACATTGGTCGACTATAATTTGTCTGTAAAATGACCAAGTACTGTGGCCTCATACCTTTAATTACCTGACAAAATGCATGATATCACAGATTAAAAAACATTTTCAGGCTCAGATGTATAGAATTCCCATATTTCAAAATGCATCTCCGGCTAAACGGGTTGCAATTTGTAAAATTTTCCATCAGTCATCCAAGCCGTTTTCGGCATTTCAGAAAATGAAAAAAAAAAAAAATCATTCCCCATCTAGGTTGCCTATGTACATCAATCCAGAAAAAAAAAATTCAAGGGAATTTCTAGATTCCTAATGGTCATAGGCGCATAAATTTAGAGCAAAAGTCTTGCCGACATAAAGAACCGCAAGTCATAGGATGTTGGAAGCGAGGCCTAATATAGAAGAGCAACAGGTGAATGTAACATATCAAACAATAACAAAGAACAATGTACATGTAAAGGACTAAAATTTGGTGCAACAAGAATGTGACCTAAATTTCCTTTTTTTAGGATCGATCTATAGTTTTCTCATATTTTGAAAATGCAAAGACCAACTACACCGGTTTCAAACATAACGAGTTTTCCATTTGCCATCCGGGTTGCCGATACACAAGCATGAATTGTGAGAGAAATGTTTGGACTCGTCATCGTCATAGCCTCATCATCATCGACTTTCCAAAATCAAGTAATTGTGTTGGTGTTGTTATGTGGTGCCCGAAACTTGGGTGCGGTGCAAACCAAGGTTCCATTTTTCTTAGTATGTCATTCTTTTACCTTCACAAACTTTAAGTTATAAGAACTAAGCGGAGAGGGGCTTCACCTATCCTCTCGCGGTAAAGGCGTGGGACTGTCCTCTCGCGGTAAAGACAAGTTGACACGGGTGAGCATTCATGAAGCACAAACCCGGAAAGCAAACTTGAAGTATACTTTCCAAGTTAGTACTTGATGAAACCTCACCCTTGGCACTATAGGTCAACATCTTTTCTTCCGTTCCGTTCACCATAAACCAGGGTGAGCCAGACATCATCATTACATTCATCAACCTTTGAAGTCTCAGATTTCAGAAGCTCTTGTTACACCCCATGAGGACAGAGAGCCTGCAAACACTTCATTCAACAGGTAACTATCCTTTAAACAACAATTTAAAGCTATAAGCAACCGTAAGTGTATAATGGATATTTAAAAAAGAAATATCAACAAGGTAGGTATGCAGCTAGCACCACTTACAGCCATATCTAAAAGCAAACACCTGAATGTTATACCAGTTACAAGGGTAAACAGAGCATAAGCACAACAACAGAACAAGGTAAGTAAAAATTCCTTTTCTTAATATCTCCTTATTCACATGTAAAAGGCAAAAAGGCCAAGACCACATGAGAGGAGTTATTGCTTGACAAAATGAACAGATGCAGAGGAATTAGGGGTTAACAATATTTCGATGTACAACAACCAAGCAAAAAAATATCCCACCATTATTGTATTCGAAATAGGCAATCCATGAAATAATATTGTTTTTGACTCGTTGATGTGAACTGATAATACTGATTTCTTTTTTTTTTTTTTTTTTTTGGCCAACACCAATGATTTTGAAGAATTACAAATTTCAAATGTGTACATATTGGGGAATACCTCCACTTTAACTTCCCAATTGTTGTGGGAGGTAAATACCGTCTTCCGACCACCACAATCTAAGCAACCGTGATTTTGGCATCGATACTAGGTAAGGATCCAGGTTCCCCGGTAATCTTTCCACCGCAAAATCTTACCACTTCGCACCTTATATAAATCATTTATCCCTATAACTATCGTTGTATTACCGTATTTAACCACAACAAATATTAGCCATAGTGTTTTAATAAAGATAATGCAATGCGTACACAAGCGACAAACGTGTATTAGCAATCTACTTGTGCATAAGCATTTCCTTTATCGTATATATTCGAAACCCCGCAATTACATGTTAACTCCATCACCGCACTCTTGCCTTCAGACCATAGCCCAACATTATAATAGATATCATACTTAATGAAATAATTAAATTCCATTTTATACCATTTTTACCTAAATAAAAAGCCATGGAAATTTAACTCGATATCCCCTAAAATGTACTTGGAGCAAAACAAATATTGAAGCATCCATATGTATTGACATCTTCACATAGCAAAGACTCGGAAATAGAATAAAGAAAAATGATATATACTTGTCACCTGAAAACAATTCCAAGAACTAAATATAAGAAAGAAAAAACACATGCATGTACCCTTTTTTGAGAAAGTAATAAGCGAACAAATAAAAGTATCATCATTGTCATGTTTATGGACTTGATATTAGGATCAAACTAACAATCTAAATAAACTCTATGTCTGTCAAGCGATTGCTATTAAAGCCAAGTTCAGTTTAAGTGTCAAAAGAAACTACTAAAGTAAAGTTGGTATTGACATTATTACTTATATGCCTATCATTGGGATTCTTGGGATAAAAGTCTAGTAACTACCAAAACGCGCATAAAATTTACCATCAGCACTGCGAGGAAGTCCACATCTGCTAGCAATCTTCCTTTCAAATAACAGACGGAGGAAATTTTTCACAAATTTTAATCGCAGAACCAATGAAATAATATATAAAGGAACATGTTTTAAGGATCAACATAGTGCATATTGTAGAACATCATCAACGAGTTCTTACATCCAATGTGACGACCCCGAAGACAAAAAACAGTTCCCAACCTAACAATAACCTAAGATATATTTCAACTCAAGTTTTATTATCACTTGCAAGTAAAAAGGCATCCAATCAAAAATCGATAACCAAAAGGACCCTAATCATCCTCCACTTTGTATGTACCTGTTTTTATAAAATACATGCCACCGAGCAATCAAAAACATGGGGAAAAAACCATCACCACCACACATCATCAACGAGACCCTACAAGACAACAATATAAATGATATGAAACCATTATATACCGACCGAACAAACATAGGTATTAACAATTTTAACCTTGAATCCGTACAAGATCTGCAAGTTGACTAATTAAAACCTACGACATAAGAAAAGAGCTCAAATTTCCCATCAATAAACATCTAGTAGATTTGAATTCGGTGAAAGCATTATCTTTAGTAAATATATCCGAAGGCGAAGGAAAAAAAAGACGATTAACTAAAAACATACCTGCAAAAGAGAAGAAGCGCAAGAAATGGACAACAAAATAAACGAAAACCAAAAAAACTTTAAAAAAACATAAAATCGTAATAATTTATTACCTTTGCCGGCTTCCAAAACCCCAAAGCCGTGAGAGTATCGCCTATGGCCAAAGTGTGAAATGGGTGTGGAAGTAAAAAACCGACAACTTTTTTAAACATTATGTTTGATAATGTGGCGTGCATCACGGTGGCTCATTTTTCCACCGTGAAATTCAAGGAAGAAAAACAATTCCAAAGCAGCTTTATGGACCCACTTGTCAAGGAGAGAGAAAAACTTGTTTGTTATAAAAAGTAATAAAAAAATATTATATTTCTTTTAAAACTTGTGCATGAGACGTGGAAGAGAAAGTGGACAGTCCCACGTTGCCATCCACTATTTTAGTTTCACATTGTCTTTATTTGAGCCATAGTAGAGTAATACTTTGTGAAGACAGTCTCACATTCCTCCCACGATGTGCTTAGGAAGGCCATAGCTAATACTTTGACAATAGTCGGAAATAACCCTGTCAAATCAACATAACAAAACGAAAAACATACACAATAGTTAGAGGTAAAAATCACTTATACCAGAAAAGCATCAACCGATTCCCTTTTCTCCGTCAATGAAAAACGATTGACAGGATGGAGCTAATCATTCAAGAGCACCAAACAACATAGATAGAAATGTTAACACAGACTCATGAATTTGGATAAAAGAAAGAGATGAATGATTTTCATCAAAGCGAAAGAGTGTGGCTGGCTAACCCGTAAACATCATCGGCGGCAAGAAATGTGGTTAGGGTTCATTAGCACAAACTTTTATAGGGCAAGAAAAATACATGGGCATACCTTAAAGTCCAAACATTCACTAGGCCGGACCGAAGAATGAATAGTAAAAAGAAATAACATACGAAAATAACTAAGCAACTTGCTCCAAAAATTGAACACGTCACCCATACCATTGTTTTCTTATTAATAATAGGTAGATATGTGAATTAATTGGGTTAATTTAGCTAAATATTATTATTCACCATTTGGGTTAACTTATGTGTTTTTATGGATATTTTATTCATTTTCTATATAAAAAAATAAAACTTATTATGTATGTCATATTCTTATTGCCGATAAATGATTTGTTAAAGTTGTCCCACAACTTAGTATTGTTTCAATACCTAAAAACTTAGGTTTTGGGATGAGGCACATCCTCTTATATGAGTTTTGAGCCTAGATTTTCAACATGGTACGTATCAGAGTCACCCATTTATATTGCAAGGGCTGGCCTCTTTATTATAGACTCATACTTACGGGTGCCTGTTAAAGTTGTATTACAATGAACACTTAGTATTATATGGATTTGAGTCTAGATTTTCAACATTATTACCTGGAGCAATGCTTGGACTAAAGATTGGAGTTGAACGAAGTTAAACTCATCATAAAGCAGTAGACTGAAACTAAAGGTTAAAGTGCTTTGGTCCAAAATTGGACCCAAAAATTTGATGGGTGAAATTGCAATGAAACTTCTAAGGCTTTTTACATGTTGATTTTGTAACATCCCGACTTTTCGTAAAAGGGTAAAATAGTCATTGGACGTATTTACTACGACCTAATTATTATTTATCCTATTTATGTAATTAAAAAGGATTTAATTAAAAAGGATTTGGTTATTTAATTAATGAATTTGATTAAATGGCTATATAAAGGAATAATACCCAAATTTCTCCTCTAAATTCACACGCATATTCTGGGAAAAAAAAGAGGATGCAACGGTGGCAACAGAGAAACAACGGGAAGAAAAGACGAAATAAAAGGAAGAACCGTGTGATCAATCTGTTCATCTGATCAAGGTGCCGCAAGAGAGAAAAGTGATCAGCACGATGAGACGCAACTTTGGAAAATAACATCTCTCAATTTCGTAAGTTTTCAGTTTAGCCCTAGTTTTCGGTATTCGTAGAGTTCGATTCTTGGAAAATTCGTATCTTTTAATCCGTAGCTCTGTTTCGCAGCCGTGAGTAGTCGAAACGATCGTCTTGAAGCGTAGAATAATCTAAAAATAGTTTCACAGCAGTAAACCCAGGTAATCTTCTGTTTTTCAGGCTCTTTCAGTTTCGGTTTTCAGCAAGAAATAGGATTTTAGGGTTTCTTGTTGATCACATAGGTTTTGGGGTTGAGGATCAACAATTGTTGCAGTTGCTGGGTGTTTTGATGTCGGTGTTGCAGGAAATTAAGGTAAGAGGCTCTTCCTATGATTCCAATTATCGTTTATAAGGTTTAGATCAAGTTTTAAGGTGTTTAAGATGTTTTAATGCTAGGAAGATGTGTTTTTCGTTGATCAAGGATCATAGGTGTTCCTGGAATGGTTAGATATGTTTATTTACGTTTTACTATGTTTAAATTGTCGTTATTTTGGGTTAGAAACCGATTTGGATCGAACCCGAGGATTTTAGGGTTCTAGCCGAAACCCAGGTCGGACGGGCGTCTACTTCATCTGGACGGGCGTCTGCCTTGGCTACATTTCAGACGGGCGTCTGGTTTCTCTGGACGGGCGTCTGAGGTGTTATTTTACATTCAGGTTGTAACTGTCTTAGGGTGGACGAGCGTCTGGGGAAAGTGGACGGGCGTCCAGTAGGATCCAGACGGGCGTCCATGTCTTTAAACGGGCGTTTGGTGGTTGTTCAGCTTTATAAGTACGTTTTATCATTTCTAAACCTTTAAACGTGATATGTTAACACTGTACAAACTTGAACAAGCCTGAATTGAGCTTCGATTCGTTCGCTTAAAACACCGAATGTACTCTTAAAGGGAGTTGAAGTTCGGATCCGTCGGAAGAGCATGATAGGCTTGTGCTTTGATGAGTTAGTATTCATCAATGTCTCGTGTAATTGCTAGGACTTGTCCGTGTCTAGTGGTCTAGGAAGAGAGTAGTATGTGTGAGGGAGATTATCTCGAAAACACTTAGGTGGCTAGTTAATCATCCTAATAATCAACGTACTTGACTAGTAAAAAATTAAACAACATGTCTCTCTTGGCTAGGCACCAGTGCTAAATCGCGATGCATGTGCTACCTCCGAAGGTGGAGGAACTCGTAGGTCAAAAGACCCTAAGTACGAGGACTCGCCGAGACGCGCGTGCTATCGGAGTCTACCTTTTCTAGTCTCCGTGGATATTGGTGTGATCCACTAATATGTTGCAAAAGAGTGTTCCCGAGGTGGAAGAACTCCGTAGGTCATAATGACCCTAAGTACGGAGGACTCGCTAAGGTGGATGCGCGTAGTGTCCTTGAGTGCGGTTGTAAATACGTATAAGCTAAGTAGTAACGTTTAGTCGATTCATGTTGATGGACATGAAATGAACCCCGCATTGAGTCGGTCACACAAAGATAACTAACTAAACGATTAAATATCTTTTCTTTATAAATCTTAATTGTTGTCGTAGCTTCTCACTTTTACTAAGTACTTTGTACTTACCTCCTTTGCATTTTCTCGTTGTATGCATTGTGGGGTGAGAAGACGAACAAAGTTGATCAAGTGTAGACGACGGCTTTTTGAAGACTTAAAGTCTTGACGAAGCTTCTAGATTATTTTCTTTGTAAAGGTTGTATTAGACTAGTTGTATTTCTTCTCTTAGATTTGTTGTACTTCTACTTTTAAGGCATCGTATTGTATAAGTCTTTGGGGTTTTTAATCGTTGTAATCTTAACTATCCATCTTTAGCATGGTTAATTTCTATTCATAGTAGCTTTTATGTTTTTACCCGAGTCTTTTTAGCTTCCGTTTGCTTTTATTTGATACGACGACGTAGAGGCTTGCGTATAATATTAGATTTATTTAATGCTATACGCGCCGAACGTTTCTCTTCCGGATAAGGGCTCGGTATCCGGGAGCGGGGCGTTACAGTTGGTATCAGAGAGAAGCGTCATTTCTATTCTAGGCTTCTCTTCCTCTAAGATAAGAATCCTTTAGACCTTTTAGAACTTGAGTTTGGTGGTAATCCTCGTAAGACTAAGAATCTTAAACCGTGGTTAAGTTCCACTAGGACCAAGTGAAGAGTCGTCTTAGACGGAGGTTAGGTTGAGTTCTCGCTCACATCTTTCATGTGATCACCTCAGTGTTTGTCCCTTCTAGATCCTTAGTAGAAACTCTTCCTCCTTTTGAAGTTCCAAACCGTAGCTTGTTGCATGGGTTGTGAAACTCCTTTAAGTAAAGCTTTGGGATCGGAGTCTTATGCCTACGCCTTAAAGTCGAGGTTCTCTTGGTTGATTTCCTTTTTCCTTACTTTCCCTATTGAAATCTCTTCACTTTCTCTACACATGAATATCTAAGTTTACTTTTATCTTGGCCTAACTTTGTAGAGAATGATATTTGATTCAGCTCTACAAGTCCCCCACTTTCTCTTTTCACTATCACTTGGTTGAGTTCATCAACATTCTTTGACATTTGCTTTGCTTGAGATGGTTCTACACGAACTCCATGTGTAACTCTATTATCTCCAAGTACTCCTCAGTCGTTTCAACTCATAGTGTTAAAAGTCTCTTACTTTGGCACATACTTTTCATTGTCCTCGTGTTTGGATTTACCCAACATGAGTGAATGCTTTTGTTTCCGTGTTTCTTCCTTTAACATAAGACTGTCTTTCCCCACTCTAAAAAATTCTGAAAATTTTCAGCAAAGTAGATTACTGTCTTATCTACAATTTCTCCTTTTACACCAACTCGATAATCATTATGGATTGTTCAGAAAATTCATGTTTATACCGGACACTTTGTCCAGAAAATCTGCAACAAAGACCTTCACTTCTTCTTCTGTTTTGAACAGGTTAAACATCTTCAAATGACCTGAATTTTTGATATGTTGCAGACAACATTTTTATATACAGCTTCTATTTTGGAATTAAGTTCAGATTCTTTTTCGTTTGATCTCGATTTGCAATTCAACACAGTGTTTATTAATCTCAAAATTCTGGCAGCTTGTGCAATCGTCAAAAATAACTGTTTTTGACCGACTTACTTTCATTCAAAAATTCTAATATTTTTATATCACCTGGAAAACTCCGGTATCTAAATCTTTTCTCTTTGGATCGTGCTCAAATTCTTCTTCGTTTGTTCTGTACAAATCGATAATGTCAGAACCAGAGTAAAAATCTTACACAACAACCTAAAAGGAATATTCACCTCCTTGACTTAGAGTTTGGGCTAAGAGGGTAATAAGTTACGACTGTTATGTTTAGGAGTTCCCTGAAGTTTGATCTCTTCCTGAGTTAAACCTTTTAGTAGGATGCTTATAAAGCTAACGTTATAGTTTCTTTTGCAGTGTTAAACAAGAATTAAGATGCTATCCTCCAGCATGCCATGTTTGATGTTCGGACCCTTTTCGTGCCCATTTGTAGTTATTCTTTTTCGGTAATTTGGTTCTCATGTAATCCCTCACTTGAGATCTTTAAACGCAACAAATCCTCTCGGCTTGGTGTCGTGAATTATCTCCGTAACATATCTCCATAGGCCTTTCTTTCGAACAAATTCATGCTTTCTTACCTTTCAAATCAAGAAACAAATTCTCTTCAAAGTTCTAAATTGTTGCACTCCCATCATTCATGCAAATTCAAAGTTTGCTGAATATTTTAATGTCAGAACATTATTTTTACTTGTGTCTATTTTCAGCTCCCCTCCTAACTCCTAAGGGTAGTGTCGATATTGTAACTATTTCACCTAATGCTGCCTGTTCCTTTAAGGCATGCATATCTTCTTTTACTGGTCAAATTTTTTAAGCCTATCATGACATTCCTCTTCAGTTACTTATCTTTGACCTTCTAGCAATTTACGCTAAGCTAGTTTCAAGCAGAAGGTAGCCTTTTCCAAGATGCCTTCCGAACTTATTTAGCCAACCGACGTTTGAGTTCCTAAACTTTTGATCTCCATTTCGCAGTTATTGCACCTTGTACCTTCAGCTTTAAATCTCTTTCGGGCCATTTAGAGCCATGAACCGACCATATACATCATTTTGACTTCCCACTTTCTCGTTTGGCGTTTCTATTCCAATTTTGTTACACCGGTTGAAAGTCTATTTTATTTTAACCTTGAGCATTTATTCCTGGCGTGTACTATTCCTCTCGAGTAGTGCAACCTTGAATCTTTGTTTTGAATCATCAATAATCGTTTAAACTTCCTTTGAAACTTCGAATTAATTCTTGGAAATCAAACCTTACCTGAAGAATTCTTAAGTGTCGTTTCCTCTTCACTTAAAAATCTTGCTTACCGCTTACTTATCCAAACTTTGATATTCCCTTACTATTCCTTGAGGGAAATTTCTATTTCTTTTAAATCTCGTAATAACCTCTCTTTGACTATTGCAAACTCGGACACTTCTTGACAAGTGTTTAATTTTATTCTGAGACCCATTGATGTGCTCTTTTTTCCCTCCATAGCTACTTCACGTTGAGATTCTTGCTCTCTTTTGATTTCTAATTTTTTTTTTTAGTCCTTTCTGGTGCTCGACCTTGCATCTTTACTTTGTTTTTCTGTTGGGTGATGTTTTCCTCTATGAAACTCATGTGAACTGGAGATTTTTCTAGTCCGCCAACATCCATTTTCTTTGTTGACCAAGTGTTTCACAATCAAGGTCACTTCGCCTAATGTCCTCAAGTTTAGCAATCTCTTTCCTTCACAGCTTAATGTCTTCAAGTCCATCTCGGTGATGTTCTAACGTCTCCACTTTTTAAAGGTTTATATGAAAGCCTATTACCATTCTTTCAAGTTGCCTCTCGAAGTCTTTGTAGACCACCGTATCTTGCGGAATCCCACTCTCTTAAAAGAATTTCATCTCGCAAGGTGTTCTTTGTTTTCCTTCTCAGTGGCTATCTTTTGTATTATGATACCGTGCCTCTTTCTTCATTCCCGGGAACCAACTTCAACTTTTCTCAACGCGGATTTTTTTTTTTCTTGTTTTGCTTGTAACCCAAGCAACCTTTCTTATTTCAAGTGCATTGTACCCTTCCTTGGCTTACCTAGTTGACATACCACCCGGGTACTCAACTTGTCACTTTTCAACTTCTTTTACTTTCCAAGTTAACCCTAATTGGCATAAGGATTGGATCGACCGTCGGAGAGAAAGCATGGCAATGCATGTTCCCCATCCCCAAGAAGCCTCGAAGTCTTTCACCGGGATCATTGCAGTTCTTCTTCAAAGAAGCTTGTGGGGCCATGAGGGAAGTTGAGATCGAAAGAAGTCAAGTGTGCCGAAGTGCGCTTTCGGCCGGGAAGATGCAAAGCTTTCGGTGGTATAGGTCGGCAGGAGCAATCAAAGAGTGTTGAACCGATGATTGCAAGATTCGAGGTAGTCGAGGAGTTCGTAAAAGAAACAAGATGAAGATCCAGCTTGTTTCCGGTTACAAGTGAGTGGCCGGAGCCCAAGCGGCCATTGGTCACGGGTTAGATGAAGATAGCAACCGTTGGTAGCGAAATCGCCTTTGGGATTTCCGATGGGAAAGATTGGGAGGGACAATGAAGAATGATAACCTCGAGATGACAATTGTAGTTCCTCTCGGAGCGACCAAGAAGTACAAGAATTGGAACAGTACAGCTGGCGATCTTTCATAAAGATGAGATAGAAGAACACGAGTTTCGGGATGAAGTGGAAGAGTAGGAAGAATAGAAGAAGAAGAAGACCGTACGAGTTGTGAGACGAAACGCTTCGCAAAGTTCGTAGTTCAAGTACCTCTCGGTTACATTCGAGTTTCGAGGACGAAACTCCTCTTAAGGGGAAGGAATGTAACATCCCGACTTTTCGTAAAAGGGTAAAATAGTCATTGGGCGTATTTACTACGACCCAATTATTATTTGTCCTATTTATGTAATTAAAAAGGATTTAATTAAAAAGGATTTGGTTATTTAATTAATGAATTTGATTAAATGGCTATATAAAGGAATAATACCCAAATTTCTCCTCTAAATTCACACGCATATTCTCGGGAAAAAAAGAGGATGCGCGGCAAAGAGAAGAAACAACGGAAGAAAAGACGAAATAAAAGGAAGAACCGTGTGATCAATCCGTTCATCCGATCAAGGTGCCGCAAGAGAGAAAAGTGATCAAGCACGATGAGACGCAACTTTGGAAAATAACATCTCTCAATTTCGTAAGTTTTCGGTTTAGCCCTAGTTTTCGGTATTCGTAGAGTTCGATTCTTGGAAAATTCGTATCTTTTAATCCGTAGCTCTGTTTCGCAGCCGTGAGTAGTCGAAACGATCGTCTTGAAGCGTAGAATAATCTAAAAATAGTTTCACAGCAGTAAACCCAGGTAATCTTCTGTTTTTCAGGCTCTTTCGTTTCGGTTTTCAGCAAGAAATAGGATTTTAGGGTTTCTTGTTGATCACATAGGTTTTGGGGTTGAGGATCAACAATTGTTGCAGTTGCTGGGTGTTTTGCTGTCGGTGTTGCAGGCAATTAAGGTAAGAGGCTCTTCCTATGATTCCAATTATCGTTTATAAGGTTTAGATCAAGTTTTAAGGTGTTTAAGATGTTTTAATGCTGGAAGATGTGTTTTTCGTTGATCAAGGATCATAGGTGTTCTTGGAATGGTTAGATATGTTTATTTACGTTTTACTATGTTTAAATTGTCGTTATTTTGGGTTAGAAACCGATTTGGATCGAACTTGAGGATTTTAGGGTTCTAGCCGAAACCCTGTGTCGGACGGGCGTCTACTTCATCGTGGACGGGCGTCCGCCTTGGCTACATTTCGACGGGCGTCCGGTTTCTCCGGACGGGCGTCCGAGGTGTTATTTTACATTCGGTTGTAACCGTCTTAGGGTGGACGAGCGTCGGGGAAGTGGAGTGGACGGGCGTCCGCTTTTGGACGGGCGTCCGCAGGATCCGTACGGGCGTCCATGTCTTTAAACGGGCGTTTGGTGGTTGTTCACCCTTATAAGTACGTTTTATCATTTCTAAACCTTTAAACGTGATATGTTAACACCGTATAAACTTGAACAAGCCCGAATTGAGCTTCGATTCGTTCGCTTAAAACACCGAATGTACTCTTAAAGGGAGTTGAAGTTCGGATCCGTCGGAAGAGCATGATAGGCTTGTGCTTTGATGAATTAGCATTCATCAATGTCCGTGTAATTGCTAGGACTTGTCCGTGTCTAAGGGTCAGGAAGAGAGTAGTATGTGTGAGGGAGATTATCCGAAAACACTTAGGTGGCTAGTTAATCATCCTAATAATCAACGTACTTGACTAGTAAAAGATTAAACAACATGTCTCTCTTGGCTAGGCACCAAAGCTAAATCGCGATGCATGTGCTACCTCCGAAGGTGGAGGAACTCGTAGGTCAAAAGACCCTAAGTACAGAGGACTCGCCGAGACGCGCGTGCTATCGGAGTCTACCTTTTCTAGTCTCCGTGGATATTGGTGTGATCCACTAATATGTTGCAAAAGAGTGTTCCCGAGGTGGAAGAACTCCGTAGTCATAATGACCCTAAGTACGGAGGACTCGCTAAGGTGGATGCGCGTAAGGCCCTTGAGTGCGGTTGTAACATACGATAAGCTAAGTAGTAACGTTTAGTCGATTCATGTTGATGGACATGAAATGAACCCCAGATTGAGTCGGTCACACAAAGATAACTAACTAAACGATTAAATATCTTTTCTTTATAAATCTTAATTGTTGTCGTAGCTTCTCACTTTTACTAAGTACTTTGTACTTACCTCCTTTGCATTTTCTGTTGTATGCATTGTGGGGTGAGAAGACGAACAGGTTGATCAAGTGTAGACGACGGCTTTTTGAAGACTTAAAGTCTTGACGAAGCTTCTAGATTATTTTCTTTGTAAAGGTTGTATTAGACTAGTTGTATTTCTTCTCTTAGATTTGTTGTACTTCTACTTTTAAGGCATCGTATTGTATAAGTCTTTGGGGTTTTTAATCGTTGTAATCTTAACTATCCATCTTTAGCATGGTTAATTTCTATTCATAGTAGCTTTTATGTTTTTACCCGAGTCTTTTTAGCTTCCGTTTGCTTTTTATTTGATACGACGACGTAGAGGCTTGCGTATAATATTAGATTTATTTAATGCTATACGCGCCGAACGTTTCTCTTCCGGATAAGGGCTCGGTATCCGGAGCGGGGCGTTACGATTTGGGATTGGACTTATTCGGCAAAGTTGTAGGCATAGAAATAAGGTTTTCTGTGTATTTTGAATCGTCCAAATCGGAGTTGTAGAAGTCAAGATATGATAAGACCACAGTAGTGGGCCAAATTCTGAATGCTACAAGCTCGTTAGCAGCAAAGCCAAAGCCTACCGGCTGGGCGCTGGTTCGAAGCCGTAAATGGTCAATTTTTACTATTCTTACGGGTTTTTTTACTACCCTAAGTCGGCTCTTGGTCGGTTTAGCCGCTTATATAAGAACCAGGAAGAAAAGCATTCGTGCTCTGTACTATTGGTGTTCCGGTTTATTTTTATAATCACCGAAATGCGAAAATCAAAAGCGAATCAGCAAATGTAATAATCATAGATGACTGAAATAATAAGCCCGAGTAAACTATAAAAAGGTATACGACACGTGTCCGACAACCAACACGACATGATACGCTCTGATACATTACGATGGCATGTCCGACACGTGTCGGTTGATGAAATGAATATCCGACACATCTTTGACACCTCCCGACATCGTATGGATACTTTTCGACACTACTCACCAATTGTTTTTCAATTTCTACTTAAATCTATTTTAACCGAAAAAATGAAGCTATTTTCGACATTATTTGCAACAACACGTGTTCTACCAAAAACACGACACGACACGCTCTCCGATACACCCCGACGCCATATCCAACATGTATCGGTTGATGAAATGAATATTAATTAAAATTTTAATTAAAATCTAACACACTGTCAACACTCCACGAAACAAAATCGACATCTTTCGACACTACTGGACCCTTTTTTTTTTTTTTTAATTCTCAGATCTAGGCTAATTTTAACGGTCATGGTAAAATACACAATTCGAATTTCTATAGAAATGAAATCAACAATACATTATAGTCAGTTTAACAATATTTGTGGTCGAACTAAATTTTTTTTTTCAGGATATTTATAATATTTTATATAAACGATATGTTTTTTTACGAAAAAAAATTCATATCAAGAAATTTAATATTTCATGTAATCGTCAAACACAATTTTTTTGGCATGATATAAATATCGTGAAGGCAACATGTCGTGGTCTTATATCTTGAAAAAATAGTCATATCGTCGTGTACAAACGATATGTTTTTTTATGAAATGAATTTATTTTAAGAAATTTATAATATTTTATTTAAACGTCAAACTCAATTTTTTTGGCATGATACAAAGATCGTGTCGGCAACAAGTCGTGGCCTTATATTTTGAAAATAGGCATACCTTTGCTACATATATTCGCACATTAAAAGGTGATACACCGAATTCCTTCAAAATGGAATAATTTAATTCAAACCCTTCTTCTCAAAAAAAAAAAAAAAAAAAAAATTCCGGACCGATGAACGTTATATAAAAAAAATTAGAATGGACCGATGAACAAAAAAAAAAACAATCAAAAAAAAAAAATAGATTTGGACCGATGAACAAAAAAAAAAAAGGACCAATGAAAAAAATACACTTGTCAATGAGGGGCAAATCATTTTCTTCTTATTAAGTAGTATGGATGGATATGGATATGGATATGGAAATGTTTCGGGATTTTACTTTTTCTAAGTTGAGTCAAGTTAAGCCCTATAGAATATCAACTCAGCTCAATTACGCAACTGGTGTTGTGCATCAGGCATGTCATGTCGACTCAACTCGTTTACACCACTAACATTATGCATCAAGCATAAATTTAGCATGATGCAATTACCAACCGCGCTAATCAAGACACCACCCAATTAACCGCAACGCCTATACTCACGACAGAAAATCACGACGTATAAATTCTTGCTGGATAAAATGCAGAAGAAACTTAGTTCATGGAGAATGAAAGGGCTCAGTAGGAGCAGGGAGAACCATCTTAATCAAGAGTTCACGCCACAACGCAGCTGTTTAACTTCGACTTTATAAAAAACAAATGTTAACATTCGACCTCCATAAAACTGAATATCACTACATGTTCGACTTTACAAAGGTCAAAGATCGAAGATCGAAGGTCGAATATCACAAAGTCCCACGTTAGACCTCTGTAAAGTTGAAAATTGACCATAATTTCAACTTTGCAGAAATTGAATATCGATGATAATGTCCCGAAAATAGATTCGGTCCGAAGCTTTAAGAATTGCATTTAACTCCTCCATGATGTCATACCAAATAATGCAAAAAGGCACTAATCAATATCTTTAGAATAGCCACTTTAGAATAACAAAAAGAAATAGTACAAAAACTTAAAATCACCTGGAATAAAAATTCCACACATAAGTCTAAACTTCAATTTCATAAAGAAAAGCCACTTGGTTGTTGCATTGCTACAAAACCCTAAAAGAGAAATAATTGAAATACAAAATCTTCAGCGTTGCCACGTCAGACATGAATTCAAGAATCAGCAATGGTAACCTCAACTTCAACACCAGGTTCAATAGTAATTGAGGTGATTTGCTTCACCACCTCCGGTGAACTGAAAAGGTCGATAACTCGCTTGTGAACACGGAGCTCGAATCTATCAAAGGTGTTAGTACCTGTCAATACAAGTAACAGATACATAAGCTGTTAAGTGTGTTGTGTTTAAACATGTAAATTAGTCACACCATCAACTTAAGCTTTTGATGAATGGTTTTGAGACGAATTAGCAACCGTACCTATCACCACTACGCGTGCCACAACCGTTTATGTGGAAGTGGGGTATGCACTCCACTTACTCCGAAATTGGAGTAGTAAGTTGGGCACGAGTCCCACTGCCACTTCAGTTTTTATGGCACGTATAGTGGAGATAGGTAGTGAGCTCATCATTTCAGTGTCTAAAACTATCATATCGCATTCATCAATAGCTCCTATACTTCTAGAATTTCGGAAAATTCTGTTGTTGAGTGTCCTCAATAATAAGAAGATTCACTATCATCCAATCAAATCCCAACACGTGGTATCAAACACTAGAAACAATGCAGGCCTCCACAAACACAAAAAATCGAGTCAGGCATTGTGTCATTGCATCTGGAAAATGATGGTGGTCATTGCAGACACCACAACAGGTGTCAAACAGATTTGTAGCGTCCACGAAAGCAAAATGCGAACACAATTTTAGCCAATTCTGAAGGGAAAAAACAGGTGACATACACATTTGTAGCCTTAAGAGAAGCAAGTAAGATAACCAGTTCAAAAGTAACGTGTATAAAAGCAAGCAAATAGGCGGAAAAAATGGTTGGATAATCCTTGTTAAACAAAATTACGAATGCAATGCACAAAATGTGGAGCATGAAATGGTAATTAAATCAAATATTCGTATAATACCTTCACCGCAAGGAGACTTCCTGGTGGTTATCTTCAGAACCTTCGTGGGAATTCGCACAGGGCCCTTCACCCTCAGCCTTTTGTCCTTGGCACCACGGACCAAATCAGCACACACTATTCAAGTATAGACAAGGTTAGAATGCTAAATGCTTTGGATTTTATAGATAATAACATGGAGATATTAAACTGCCCAGAAATTTTAGAAATCCTGGAAATAAATTCACTTCCAAGGCCATCCAAAAAAGTCTTTCAAGTTTACTACACCTCAATGCAACCAGTGGAAATCAGTGTCCAGAAGAAAATGGAACTCGAAAAATTCTCACGTATATTGCTTATTTTTTTGCTAGACTAAATGCTTTTACTCATTCCATTAACTTCAATCCCCATTCTACCCCATTCTACTGTATAAGGCTAGAAGTGTAACGTTTCCTCGAATAAACGATTTTCGAGTCCTTCTAGGTTGAAAGTCCTAGTTAATACTAGTTAACACAAGTCAAGTTAAGTCAATGGCTTTAACATTCATTTTGAAAACAATACTTGATTCAAGTCAAGTTACATCAATGGCTTTAACATTCATCTGGAAAACAATACTTGATTCGGTTGTATAATCGCAAGTTAAAACCAGTAATGAAATCAAATGAGCAAAATTCTTCAACTTCAATAAGAATAACAAGCTCAGCAAGTTGAAATATTTAGTTTACGTAAATCGTGCCTAATGAAATTAACATAGAGCAAATGAAAATGCATACTAGTGCAGCAAAATCATGAAAATTTACTAAAAAGAACACGAAGTTTAAAACCTATAACACATTGTACCTTTTTCGAGGTTTTTCACGTTTTTAGCAGATAGAGTGATCCTGATTTTGTTGATTTGCTCCTGTGGCTCCTCCAGCCCGATCTTTCCAACCGGCTTCACCGCTGCATATGCCGCCATTTTCTACGTTGCGTTGATGAATCGACCGGCGGCGAAAAGACGGCAAATTTTTTTTTTTTTTTAGAGGAGACGGCGACTTGATATTAGCTTGCTTCCTCCGACTAGACAGAAATTGGGGATCATATACAGGTGAGAAATTAGGTTTTTTGGCGGTTGGTATTGCACTAGGGTGTAAACAAGCCGAGTAGCTAATTAACAGCTCGATGTTCGGCTAACTCAAATATGATTTAACAAATCTCGGACCGTTTATCAAATTTAACGAGTCGGGTTTGAGTAATTTAGCATTGTTATAATATATTAAAAAGATATATTTTTATAATTTTAACGAGCCAAATTCAAATACATAATACTCAATATTTTTCGAGCAACTCGAACTCAAGTTTAAGCTTGAAAGTGATCAAAAGTTTGTGAAACATACCCGAGTCAAACTCGAGCATAACTAAATTTTAATTGAGCCAACCTCAAGTAATTTTCTTCTTCACAAACAAACTCGAACCGAATTCGATCATCAGGTTCTTTTTTTGTTTTTGAAAAGGGATCATCACGGTTTTAAATCTTTTTATTGCACGATTTATTATTTTTTTGAGGTTAAAAAAACTTTTTATTAAGCCAAATCCGCAATAGCGGCAGAAATTACATCGTGAGAGGGAGAAGTTCCCCAACCAACGCGACCGGTATGTTCTATTCCATGTCTAGCCAAAAGGTGCGCCGGGAAGTTTCCAGTGCGCTTAACAAAAGAAAATGACGAAGATATGAAGGATGGCAAAAGCGCAAGACAATCACGCGCTAAACAATTAAAGACTGACAAATCATCCGTCGGCCGCACTAATGCCTGGACACAAGGCAAACAATCCGTCTCAAAAATGACTGCAGAGAGCCCCAATCGAATAGCCTCCTCCATTGCCAAAAGAAGTGCCTGCATCTCAAGTGTTTCGGGGCCTATACTGGGGTCAAAATAGAACGATAAGGCCGCAGTGATTGAACCGAGTGCATCTCTAAAGCTCAAACCCACCCCAGAGCCCGAAGCCGTGACAGAAGCATCAGAGTTGCATTTCCAGCTGCCTACGGGAGGCGCACTCCAAATTACCGGGTGACCAGCCCCACCAGAATCCAAATGCGGAGAGTGGATGGCCTGACGGAATTCCTGTGCCCCCGCTAAGGATACAGAAACCACACGAGATACAAAAATCGCTACATCATCAAACACCTCACTGCATCGGGCTTTCCAGAGGTTCCAGAGTAGCATACAATAAGTAGAGACCTCATCTGGCGTATAACGCTGTATTAGCTCACCAAAAAGCTCCTTAAAATTCGACCCATGCCACATCCGCTGACTACCAAAAGGCGAGGCTGCCCAGATTGCCTTAGCATAGTCGCAGTCGAACAAAGACATGTCGTAAGGACTCCATCTCCCTGCCACACGCCAAACAAATCCCCGAGCCCATGTTGCGCTTAGCAAGCTGCTCTCAAATCGGCAAACAATCCTGCAGACAACGCCATAAGAAATGCTGAACTCGCGGCGGCACAATGACCTTCCAAATATCCCGCCACACCCTGTCCGAACCTGAAGATGATGATGCAAGTATCGAGACAGGAACTCCTCCATATATACTTAGCGCAAGGAAATATCCGGACTTTACTGTGTATCTGCCCCGATGATCATAATGCCATATAAGTTTATCCGGGTGCGAACTGCCTGCAATTGGAGTCTGAAGGATGACGTCCACCTCTCAAGCCTGGAATTCTTGTCTGAGGAAAGCCACATTCCACTGCCTTGTCCCTGGCAAAAGCTATTCTTGTACCTTAGTGTCCGTAGGCAATGAATGAGGAGAGTGAGCTAACCGAAAGGATGGCGGTCTAGAGACCCAAGCATCATGAAAGACGAAAACCGAGCTCCCATCACCAATTCGCTACCGCAGCCCCTGCATTAACATGTCTCTAACTTCTAACAAGCTCCACCATAAGAAAGATGGTCTGCTTCCCAAACCAGCCGCCATAATAGTTGTACCTGGATGGTATTTTGTATTAAGTACACGACTCGCAAGGGCGGCGGGGCATGTAAGAAATCGCCATGCCTGCTTGGCTAGTAAGGCCAGATTAAAGCATTCCAGATTACGGAAACCGAGTCCCCTGAGGTTTTTGGGGAGACAACAAGTGTCCCAATTCCGCCAATGCACCTTCCGCTTGGCCTCAGTGTCCCCCAAAAGAAACCGCGGATATATTTCTCGATCTCATGGACTAGTGTGGTAGGCACCTTGAAACATTGCATGATGAACATAGGTATAGCTTGCGTACTCGATTTAATCATGACTTCCTCCCCGCGGGGGAGAGAAGCTTGTCTTTCCACCCTGACAATTTTTTCCAGACCTTCTCTCGGAGAAAATAAAAAACTTGAGGTTTATTCATCCCAGTGACAAATGGCATGCCCAAGTATTTACCCGTACCAGTTCCGATCGGAATCTGAAGAAAGTCTGAGATATACTCCTTGTCCTCCTGTTGAATTGCCTCGCTAAAATATAAACTGGACTTATGGAAATTGATGGCCTTGATCGCCCTTTCCTAAGTGTCCAATCTCACCGGCAGTGTATCGGGTCAACTGTAGCCTAGAATTGGTGAGTCAAGGTCGTATCCCACAGGGAATCTGTTCGAGTACCAAAGTCGGTCTCGTTCCTAGTTTAGGTCAACACAACTACTGGAGAAGGTGATTTGTCAGATCACCGGTTCTAACACTAAATATGCACAAAAGAAAAAGGGTTTAAACTATGAAAAATAAGATAGCCGAGCTATGATCCAACCAACCACTCTCTAACCCTAACTCGTTTCCGGAAGTGTTTCGACAAACTCTAATGTTCTCGGCATCGTTGAAGGGTGTCGTCTCCTATTTCCGAAACTAAGCGCCAATTTCAACAACCTAGCTTCCTATATCGAATTCAACAGTCCGCTGACCGGATTTAACTGACTCGACACGGTCTACGCTCTATGAGACGCTCGTTAACAACGATATAAACCTCACACACGAAACCGAATCTGAACAACTCAGTCGGTTTTACAGGGTGATCCTAGAACCCCTTTTCCCGTACCCTCTCGCAAAATACATATGTAAAGAAGCCACGTGTGATACGATTATCGAGTCGCGAATTCAACAATCATCATTAGGCATAAGTTCTAGAACAAAAACAACATCGAGAATCTAACAATCAACACATCAAAACACTTCAATCAACAAGCTAAGGTTCGATTTCGAAGGCTATCACATATCTCGGCTATAAACGGATTAGCTACTCATCATAACAAGAAAACAACAAGAAATCAACAATCAAAGCTAATAAAAGCAAGAACAAAAGATGAAAACAAAATACCAAATATATTATGCCGTAGAAAATCAAATCTCCAAGCCGAATCCCGTCAATAACGCGTCAAGCTATCACCGAGAATCAACGGATCACAACGATCTACAACTAATCTAAGCTAATATACCTCTAAACCTAATCTAAGCTAGAAATATGAAGAAAAACGCAGAAAACTGAAGAAAAACGAGTTGGGGAGCAGTTCTCCCCTTCTTTTGATCGAATGGGGGTGTTTAAAGTGTGTTTTTTTTTTCAGATTTGGACGCGGACGGCCGCCTGTGGTGACGGGCGCCCGCCCGTTGATGGGAGTCAACTTTACGTGATTCCGGTGCATTTTCCACCCCCGTTTATCCCACTTTTAGCACATACTCGGTGTTTTTAGACCGTTTTTGGGTAATATCGTGAGTTTATAGCACAGGGAGTAAATCCGTCGCTTTGATGGTTTACTACCTCTTTTTAGTGATATTAACCCATTCCCGAGCACTTTTACCCTCTGGAATCGTTTGTGTGTCTTGTTCGTTCATGAGATTGTAGGGTCTAGGTGTCACGAGAACCCGGAAGGCGAAGATCTATGATGAGAAGTATGATCAAGGTGCAAGAATGAGCCAAGGAAGAAGAAAAATGAAGAAAAGGAAGAAAAATAGTTGGTATCTTCATGCTCTGTTCTGTTCAGCAGCATTTTGACCCATGATGGAGGCATTTTCTTGTCATGGTCTCTTCATAAAAGTTGTAGATAATTGAAAGAGATTTCCAACACACTTTGAATCACTCGAATCGGAGCTCTACACGCGAAGATATCATAGTTTTACTGCAGCAGAAGACCGCATCATCTCAAACGCGCGTTTGGAGCTTTCAAACGCGCGTTTCGGACGTTTTTTTCATGTACGAGCCGGGAGCTGAAACGCGCGTTTGAGAACCTCCAAACGCGCGTTTGGGGTCATTTTCTGTAGATTTTTCCCACCTATATATACATTTTTACACAGATTTTCAACACACTTCGCCCCTCTAAGAACCCTAACCATTAACTTGGCTCGAAATCTTCCCTTTCGGCTCTTTAGACTCAATTCTACTTCAAATTTACTTAGTTTAATGATAGTCTAGCTTAGTTTTAGTTGAAGAATCTTGGATTTTGCATAGCTTTTGGTTCATCTTCTTCTTCCCAAGTGACATGGGTGTGGAAGGAGCTTGATGTAAACTCGAATTTCTACATTTTCGGTAATCAATTTCACTTATTTTCTTGTTTTATGGCTTTAATCTCTTCCTTGATTGTTATTTCATGCTTTATAATGTGTAGCTAAAATTAACATAGTCGAATCATGTGAAATTTGGTGAAATCACCCTTTGGGTGATGAAATTGGGAGTGGGTAGTGTTTTTTATTGTTGTATCTTGCATATTTCACGTCTTAGAACTTGTTATAACGGATTTGGGCTAGATTAGCTACCTAGGTCAAAGTCACACACATCAATCTAAAGAGTTGTTCAGATAGAGAGATTTGGGAAAAGGGGTTCTAAGATCGCGGCGTAGACCCGGCTTAGTTGTTAAGCCCGGGCCCAAAGTGAGGTTACTTGTTTTAACGTTTAAGCGGCTCTAGTGCGTATCATGTCTTGTTAGTGAATCTTCTAAAGGGAAGGGTAGTTAACATGGCATATGGTGTTAAATGAGAGTTGTTCAGACCTTAACACCGGATTTAGGAGCACGCACCCGTGAAATTGAATGCAAGAGTTTTTTTTGTCATATTGCACACTCCCGGTTTTGTCTATCCTTGGGGTTGAAATTAGCTATTTGGATCATGGTTCGGCTATGTCCCTCTCCCTTAGTTAAACTTCGTTGCTAATCGCTTTAATGTCGTTTTAGTTGTATAAACCTTTTCAACCATCGATTTTCCTAGACTAAGTTTGAAGTATGCTTTGGTACTCACAAACACTTTTCCCTTGGGTTCGACCTCGTACTCTCGTAGCTATTCTAGCAATCGACCCGGTACACTCGCCGGTTAGAGAGTTAGTTTACCCACGGTTTCGAGTCCTTATAAATTGTTTTTGTTGGGGTAAATTTTAGCTCAATCACCCGTCAAATTATTTCCTTCACAAATTCGATCAGCAACTTTCTGAGCCAAAAACGCATTCACGGGCGCCCGCCTGTCTGACACACCTTCAGTAAATCAGTCATCACTTTGTGTAGACCTCCAAATCAAGTGATTCAAAATGCATTGGAAAGCTGATTCAAATGTATACAACTTTCATGAAGATGTACAGTCTAGAAAATTCCTCTAAGGTGGATAAAAATGCAGATCAACGTAGGGTATGGTTGTAGTACCAACGAATTTTGATCCCTTTGAACGTTTAAGCTTCGGGCACTCGTTCCAATCCTCGTATCTCGCCTTCCGGACATCTCGAACACCTAAGTCCTGTACAAAATCACAACAAATACCACACATAATCCCTACAGGACACTAGGGTGACCGAGAGTATAGTAATTTACACCGAAAACGACCGAGAATCCAGGACTTTACGTCCTAGGTCCCGAAATGATAACCAAGGTGTAAATACATCAAAATACAACCAAATGTCCCCGGAAACATATAAAACGAGGTATAAACGGGGTATAATTACATAGAAAATGATAGCCAATTTGACTCTCAGAAAACTTGATCCCCGGCAACGGCGCCAGAAAACTTGATCGGCCTTTTCTAAGTGTCCAATCTCACCGGCAGTGTACCGGGTCAACTGTAGCCTAGAATTGGTGAGTCAAGGTCGTATCCCATAGGGAATCTGGTCGAGTACCAAAGTCGGTCTCATCCCTAGTTCAGGTCAACACAAATATTGAACGTGGTGATTTGTCAGATCACCGGTTCTACAAACTAAATAAACACAAAACAAAGATTTTAAACTATATAAAAGAGATAGCCGAGCTATGATCCAATCAACTACTCTCTAACCCTAACTCGTTTCTGGAAGTGTTTCGACAAACTCTAATGTTCTCGGCATCGTTGAAGGGTGTCGTCTCCTATTTCCGAAACTAAGCGCCAATTTCAACAACCTAGTTTCCTATGTCGAATTCAACGGTCCGGCCGACCGGATTTAACCGACCCGACACGGTCTACGCTCATGAGACGCTCGTTAACAACGATATAAACCTCACACACGAAACCGAATCTGAACAACTCAGTCGGTTTTACACGGTGATCCTAGAACCCTTTTCCCGTGCCCTCTCACAAAATACATATATAAAGAAGCCATGTGTGATACGATTATCGAGTCGCGAGTTCAATAAACATCATTAGGCATAAGTTCTAAAACAAAAACAACATCGAGAATCTAACAATCATAATATCAAAACACTTCAATCAACGAGCTAAGGATTCAATTTCGAAGGCTATCACATATCTCGACTATTGGAACAACTAGCTACTCATCATAACAAGAAAAACAACAAGAACACAACATCAAAGCTAACATAAACCATGATTGAAAGCAAGAACAAAAGATGAAAACAAAATACCAAATATATTATGCCGTAGAAAATCGAATCTCCAAGCCGAATCCCGTCAATAACGCATCAAGCTATCACCGAGAATCAACGGATTACAACGATCTACAACTAATCTAAGCAAATATACCTCTAAACCTAATCTAAGCTAGAAATATGAAGAAAAACGCAGAAAACTGAAGAAAAACGAGTTGGGGAGCAGTTCTCCCCTTCTTTTGATCGAATGGGGGTGTTTAAAGTGTGTTTTTTTCAGATATGGACGGCGAGCGGCCGCCTGTGGTGACGGGCGCCCGCCCGTCAAATTATTTCCTTCACAAATTCGATCAGCAACTTTCTGAGCCAAAAACGCATTCACGGGCGCCCGCCTGTCTGACACACCTACAGTAAATTAGTCATAACTTTGCGTGTAGACCTCCAAATCAAGTGATTCAAAATGCATTGGAAAGTTGATTCAAATGTATACAACTTTCATGAAGATGTCCAGTCCAGAAAATTCCTCTAAGGTGGATAAAAATGCAGATCAACGTAGGGTATGGTTGTAGTACCAACGAATTTTGATCCCTTTGAACGTTTAAGCTTCGGGCACTCGTTCCAATCCTCGTATCTCGCCTTCCGGACATCTCGAACACCTAATTCCTGTACAAAATCATAACAAATACCACACGTAATCCCTACTGGACACTAGGGTGACCGAGAGTATAGTAAATTACACCGAAAAAGACCGAGAATCCCGGACTTTACGTCCTAGGTCCCGAAATGATAACCAATGTGTAAATACATCAAAATACAACCAAATGTCCCCGGAAACATATAAAATGAGGTATAAACGGGGTATAATTACATAGAAAATGATAGCCAATTTGACTCTCATCAGGCCTGACCTGAGAGCATCCTATAGTGATTAAAAAAGTCCATTAGCGTCTCTAATGCCCCGTCCATATACTCAAAAAATAACATGCTGTCATCTGCAAAAAGTAAGTGTGAGACCTAGACTTGCACCTGCCTACCAAACGTAATGCCCCGGAGCAGCCCACCTCGCACAGCCCGATCCAATAAAGCTATCAATCTCTCTGCGCAGATGATAAAAAGGAACGGGGAGAGAGGATCCCCCTGCCGAATCCCAGGGACAATCTGGGGACCAGGTTTGCCATTAACAAGGGCTCTATAGGTAACAGACGAGACACATCTCCGCAATAAGTCAACAAAAGCCCCTGGAAAGCGCATCTGGTGCATAACACCCCAGAGATAGTTCCATTCCACCCGATCAAACGCTTTGGCCATGTCAAGTTTGATGGCTGCATGATTATGGCAACCATGCACCCTCACCTTCATAGAATGAAATGCCTCAAAAGCTACAATGGCATTGTCCGTGATCAATCGCCCGACACAAATGCGCTCTAGTTGCCCGAAATGACATCATTAATAACCATCTTAAGCCGTTGACAATGAAACACGATAGAAGTTTGTACGTCGAATTACAGAGCGCAATAGGCCTCAACTCAGATACACGGGTGGGAGATGCCACCTTAGGTACTAGTGTAATATAAGTCTCACACAGCGAGCCTGGATCCATGCCATCGTTAAGGATAGATAAAATCACATGCAATACCTCAAAGCCAATCACATGCCAATATTTTTGAAGAAAAATCACATGCATACCGTCCGGGCCAGGGAGCTACTTCAATGCACGAAGAACCTCAGCCTCTGTGAAAGGTTCATTTAGACGGTGAACCTGGCTGTCCGACAACGTGGAGAATTCCATCCCCTCAAAGTCCTGTATCGGAGGTTGTGATGAGGTAAAGATATTGGTGAAGTATTGAGAGACTACCCCTTCAAGCTCTTGCTGCTCAGTCATTGCCACCCCAGCCTCATCAAATAAAAGATCAATAGTGTTCCTGGTTCTACGGCTGGACGCTTTATGGTGAAAGTAGCTTGTGTTTCTGTCCATACCCTTCAGCCAGTCACTGCGCCCACACTGCCGCCAATAGTCCTCATCCAACGTGTATAAATGATCTAACTCCTTCAATCGATCCCTCTCATCCGCTATATTATAGTCAGGCGCCTCATGAAACAAACGAAGCTCTTCCTCTTTGGTCGCAATATTTTTTGCTAGATTTCCATGTTTTTGCCGACTCCATCCCTTTAAATCATAACCCAGACCCAAGATGCGACAAGATAAGGAATCAGGATCTGTAACCGCAGAGGACTGCCACCCTCCTGCATTTTTTCTTCGAACTCATCATCCCTAATCCAGAACGGATCATAGCGAGGAACAGAAAACCATTTAACCTTGCCCCAACGAAACGGATTGCTTGTAGATAACAATATTGGAGCATGGTCAGAACGCGAGCAGGACAAGTGGTACACATGGTGATTAGGGAACAAGGCCTGCCACTCTACATTTGCCACACCCCGATCCAAACGAACCCAAGTCGGTTGTGTTTCGCGTCTATTGCACCAAGTAAATGGAGCCCCAAAATAGCCAAGGTCAACTAGCGCACAATCCGTTAATGCAGACCGGAAGGCAACCATTTGTGAGATTGGTCGCAAGCGTGGTCCTTCCTGTTCATATTGTAAAAGTATCTCGTTAAAGTCACCTGCTACCACCCAAGGCAGCTGATGGGAGCCATGCAAACGACGAAACAGAGTCCAAGAGTGAATTTGCTCTTCTACGACTGGATTGCCACAAGAACCTGTGAACCTCCACCTGGCACCATTTGTATTAGTCACTAGTGCATCAATGTGTCCCTGACCATACGTGGAAATCATAAGGTCCACATCCGACTGCCAAAGCAGGGCCAAACCTCCACTAGACCCCAAACTACCAACCACTAAAGCATTAGGATAACCCAAAGCACAACGAACTAACTCAAATCTACTTCTAGAAAGTTTGTTTCAGACAAAAAAACTAAAGATGGCGAAAAAGAAAGTACAAGAGCCTTAAGTGCCTTTACTGCTCGGGGTTGGCCCAAACCCCAGCAGTTCCAACATAAGAAACTCCTGGCGCCGGGTGGGCCTGCATCATGGCAGACTCCACCAATGGCATAATTAATAAAGAACAGTTCTTCTTGGGCTCGAGCTCCTCATCCGCACTAGCTTTTGCTTTACGCTTCCGTTCAGCTGGAAACAGTAGCTTGGATCGGGGGACCTAAAATTTTCAAGCACCGGGGGCATAGTCACCCCTGGTGACAAAACAAAAGTGGGGGCCATATTAAAGTCTCCTCTTAGGATATCCAGTGCCCCCGTTTCAATACTTTGTTCATGCCAACCATCCATGGAGGGTAATTCCACCGGCACCGGAACTTCCGGATATCCCGCATCGGTGCAATGGACAAATCTCTCATCCTCAAGTCGGTGCACGATTTATTATTATTATTTTATTATATCATTCACCTAAATATATTTATGTAAAATGAAAGGCATTATTTAAGTATTTCCAAATAGATAGAAAACAATGTGTTGTTTGAGTCTTCCAAATAGATGACAATTGACATGCATAGAGGATCAAATCCACGATGACTCCTAATTTACAAACACAAACACGAGACGCTCATTGTTAAAATACCCGACTATGGGTAACATTTTTTTGGTTGTAAAATCTCTTGCGATTAAATCTTTAATAGAGCATTCTTTTTTTTTTTTTTTTTCTTTTTTTTTTCGAAGAAAGGATCTTGGATATATATTATAAAAAAACGTACACAAAGTGTACTTTACAAACTCAGATAAAATGACAAAAATCAAGAGGTTGTCTGGGTGTTGGATTTGCTACATTACGTATTCTGTTCATCCTATCAAATCATGTGAGACTCATATAAAATGACAAAAGTCAAGAGGAAACCTGGTTGCTGATTTCACTGTTAAAAGTAAAAGAAAAGAAAAGAAGGCACATCATGAAACTAGTGAAGGATGTTCATTGGAACCAATCCTTCCTATCTTGGCTCATTCAAGCCTTTAATGTTGATGTATCTTGAATGTATTGAATAATAATAACGTTTCCCGAAGAAAAAAAAACTGCTTTCACGGACATAGCTCCGTGCTAAAAGAACAATAGTACTATAGTGACAACAGTGTAATCGACTTAGGGTGTGAAAGTTCGATACTCTGTATCGTATTATTTCAGCAAAAAAAAGTGTATAAGTAGTATTTGTAAAATTGTATTCATCCGCTCGATACTCACAATTATTTTAGTAACTAACAACAATTGTAGTACTGAATATATATAGTAACAATTTTAATTTTGATGAAGTTTTACATACACGTGAAGGTTGTACTAATTTGAACACACCTTATCCTAATGTTGCGTTTGGACTAATAGAATGAAATATTTTTTTCATTTCATTCTATCGTTTTGTCGTATTTGGATGTGAGAAAATGAAATAAATTTTGATCATTCGCTATGCACTCGTCATCACCACCATCACCCACAATATCATTTGCCACATCCTATATAATCTTTTACATTTCATTCATTCGTATGTCAAGCATATAAATGAAATCCAGTCTATTCCATCGATTTAATTACATTTCGTTCAATTACAACAATCGAACACAACATAATTGTAAAATTCCGATTTTCGGGAAATGACAGATGTAAAATCCACATCAGTAAAGTAATGTCATGCTCACCCCCATATAAGTGTGAAGCATAAATGTCTTATCAACTCGGTTTAGCCCTTTTAGACTAAGCGAGGACGACGGTCTAAGCAGTTGACCGGACCAGGCCAGGGGTCTCGGGGCGTTACAGAATGATATTCAGAGCCGACTATCATACGGAATTAAGTGCCACACCATGAGAGGCGGTGGGGGCCACCTCTAGAATCTTATGGTATGGACGATTTGGGACAAGTCTTTGTCGTTCATCCTGGTGAGGACGCCAGTCCCTTATAAGGGGGGAGAATGTAAAATCTCACATCGGTAAAGTAATGTCCCGCTCACCCCCATATATAAGTGTGAGGCATAAAGGTCTTATCAACTCGGGTTAGCCCTTTTAGACCAAGCAAGGACGACGGTCTAAGCAGTTGACCGGACAATTTATGACTCATTTAGCGCTACCAGGCCCAGGGTCTGGGGGCGTTACAGAATAATGTAATATTCCGATTTTCGGGAAAGGGCAGACGTGTCATTTTACGAAAATGAAATATTATATTCATTTCTAATTTATGGAATAAAGCAAATTTAATTATATATATGTATAGTTGGGGACTAAACTGTATTTAAAAGTTAGCTAAGGGTTTAAAAAGTAATTAAGGGGATGGGAGTTATTTTTGGAGAAAATAACACCCCATCATGGTTAGTAGTTGGCAAATCCCGAATACTTTTCCCCGCAAATTTTGAGAGGAAAAAGAAGAGAGCAAAACTTCTTTTCAAGGTTCTAAGTTAATTCTTGACGGATTTCGGATTCGACAAGAAAGGAGAGCATCGTGAAGAGACAAGGATAGTGTTGATACAAAGTTCATCAAGGTTCTTCAAGGTATGGTTTTCGACTAAAGTGCGAGTTTTGATCAAGTTTGATGTCTTCTTGGTGCAATTCGTAGTTATAGACGTTTAGAAACCTTGATTCTAATTAGTTCTTGGATTGGTTATAAATCAAATAGGTTCTCTTCAAGGTGTGAGGTTGTGCTACGTTTGGTCTACAACTTTTGTTTTGGTTTTGTGCTTAAAACAGGTAAGAGATCTTCCTATTGTGTTAATTCAAGTGTTAGAAGGTTTGGTTATGAGTTTGAAGTTGTTTTGGTGTAAGATTTATGTGTTTTGATGCTTGGATCAATGTACTATGTGATGGTATGTTAAAGTGCCTTGTTTTGCTGATGTATTGATGTTAAAACTGATGAAGTGTTAGGAAATCACTAGTTTAACGCAGCGGAATTTAAAATTTGATTTCCTTTTTCCAGATCGTTCTTCGTTTAATGCAATAAAGACGTTAAGTAGTTTGACGGTTATACCTTGATGATCTATAATATCGTCGCTTTGACCGTCAACGGAGAGTAGTTCAGTGTGCAAGCCGTCCACGCGTCTGGCCTCTATCGCTAATCCACACGAACCCCTTGCCGGAATCCTCCTTGGATTGCTACTAGAAAACTCCTGTTGCTAGACCGGCATTTTTCCTCCCTCACAAACTCACTATAGGTTGCTCTCTATTTTACACAAGAACTATGAGCTCTTGCAATTGTGATGTACAAAAGAGCTTGACACCCACCTCTTATTTATAGTGATAAGTGGCGCCCTATGGTGTAGAGAAGAAGAAAACCTTTTCCCAATAAAACAAGGAAAATCTTCTAGATTGATTTATCTCTTTTATTATAATTAATTTTGCCAATATCTTATATTGAATATAATTATCTTATTACCATAAATCTATTTTTCCAAAATCAATTAATATCATATATTAATATTATGGTAATCTTATTAATTAAAGTGCACAATCCAAGTGTATCTTATACAAATCAAATGTGGCGCCCCTACAGTCAACTAATTGACTTCCGGAATATTCTTTAATTAATATAATTTATATATAATTAATATCTTGTATTTTATTTATTCATAATAAATAAATACCACCATATTAATTTACCACTATAACCTTTATAGTCTAGAGATAAACTTTCCTTATTTGGTTATCAACTATAACCGCATTTTAATCCGACTCGATGTTCATATGTGTGTGACCCGATAGGCTTCCGAATATGTTGTCCGTAGACACAAAGTGCAATTTACTAAAATGCCCTTCATACCTAACGATCACGGAATAGCGTCTAGCAACACACCGTGACCCCCAATTATCGGAAGAGTCAAAAGCAATTAATAACTACTACCTTGCATGTGAAACAGTTACCGTGTAACTTACAATTCTATCGCTGAAATAATATCCATACGATCGTATCTCGAGTGTCAATACATTAACGATCGTATCTTATAATCTGGATATCACGCTCTCCCGGAATAACACATTTACTCCCACTTTGCAAAGATTCTCAAAAGCTAGACATTCCTTATAAGAAGGTCATTTCGGATATTCGATCCCAATCATAGGATACGCGATTCCCGGACGACCAATCATGTATACTCCGCATGCTTCAATATCATACCCAATCACTACCGCATGATCGCCCCGTGGTTAGAAGAAATCTCAATAGTGTCAAAGCATGACAATCCACACCGTGATGCCATGAAGACTCCGGTCAAAAGGATAATTACACAACCGCCACATAGTGTGACACTTAATGTAAGTGGGTCAGTCTAACGTACGCATTCTCCGATACACGTCCACATACAGTCCAAGTGTCCCTACACTTCAATAGACGAGATCTATCCCTACCTTCTAAAAGATAGAAGACATCCAATACGTGCTAGTCTAATTATACTATCAATGTCCCATTTGATAATATGTAAGACTAGAGACATTTAAGTACCACATTTGTTATAGTGATTAGAGATCTCATCAACCATAATCACTATCATGGTTTCTCTATCACAGTTTGATACTAGGGACGTTACTATATATATACAACAAATAATTTGAAGATTAAACAATATATAATAACATAAGTGCTTTTATTAATCATAATAAAGTTATTACATGAACTAAATAGACTGTAAACGACCCGACGCGGTCGGATCCGGTCCAACCCGATTGGGTTTAGGACACCTTTCCAACATGAAGAACATGCCGGATGAGTTGTAGAATCGAGAGAAGGGTTGGAAATCATGTTTAGGGCTTGTCCAGGGCGTAATGCGTACGCATTGGGTATCAATCCGCACGTATTGCTTTGGTTCGAGTTGAGCGGGATGTGCACAAGAGTGGAATGCGCACACATTCCCTTGAATACCCACGCATTCCCGCTTCAAAGTTGGTTCAAGATGTTTGATGTACAGGCAATGCGCACGCATTGGCCAAACAGAGTCTTTCAGCAAGATCCTAAATGAGAAATGCGCACGCATTCCCTTTGAATGCGCACACATTGATCATGTTTTGGGGAAAATGATGTTTTGAGCTATGTGTTGGGTTTTAAGTGTTGGTTCTTGATCTAATAACACTAAATAAAGATGAACAAGCCTTGAATGAGTTTCTGATGCGTTTAGTTTCGGCACCGAATGTACTCTTAAAGGGAGTTGAAGTTCGGGACCATTGGAAGAACATAATAGGCTTGTGCTTTGGTGGATTAGTATCCTCCAATGTCTGTGTATGTGATAGGACGTTGAGTCTAGATGTCTACGTGAGGGAGTAGAGTTGGTTAGTGTGAGCTTTGCCCTGAAAATACATAGGTGGCTAGTTAATGATTAATAAATACATAATTGTGTAGTAAAAGAATAAATGCCATGTTATTCTCGGTTAGGCACAAGGCTATATCGCGACGTGTGGGCGGTCAGTGAAAGAGAATATCTCTACTGGCCTATAAACGGCTGAATGGTAGAGGGACTTCGCTGAACGCGTGCACTATCGGGTTAATTCCGTGGCTATCGGTGTGATCCATTGATAGGTTGCAAGCGATATCACGTGGTGGATATACACCATGTGTAGTAACTTAATGCTTTATACACTTGTTAATACAATAGCTTCTATCCTCTATAAAGTACCTTTGTACTTACCTCGAATGCATATTGTCTTGTGTATTTGGGGATGAGAAGATGAACATGTGGAGCAGGATATTGATGAGGATTTCGAGGACGGTCTTTGAGGATGTTATCTCAATGTTTTTACTATAGTTATGCGAAACTATGTTCTAGACTTGATTGTATTTTGTGTAAAGACATGTTGTACTTTTACTTTGGAGATTTTGTAAGATATTTTTGTTGTATTTCCTTTTAAGACTTCGTACGGTTGTAACTTGGATTTCGTTGTGTAAGATATCTTTCTATCTTTAGCTGTTGCATTTCTATTCTTGATTCAAAAGAAAATTTTACCCGAGTCTTTTAGCTTCCGCTAATGCTAAACTCGATACGACGTAGTAGAGGCTTACATATAATATTGAATTTTAATATTATATGTGCCGAACGTTTATTTTCCGGATATGGACTCGATGTCCGAGAACGGGACGTTACAGCAGACGTGTCATTTTGCGAAAACGAAATATTAGATTCATTCTTTTAATGGAATAAAGAAATATATATATATATATATATATATATATATATATATATATATATATATATATATATATATATATATATATATATATCGACTCTTCCCACCGATTCAATCATCCTAGGCACTCAGGCCTTGGAGCTGATTTGTTAGTCCACTATTACACATATCTCTACTTTGAAGTATAAGCCGAAACATGTCCCGATTGCGTTTCAACTATTGGTAGCACAGTCATACTTCCTTCACCGCTCCGTGGGCTTTTAAGATTTAGCGGCTCTTTCCAGGAATGCAAATAAAAAGCATCCCCTGGATAAGCTTCATGCCCGGGCGGTCTTCATACTTCATAATAGAAGAGACATTTGGCGATAAACTTGTTATATATATATATATATATATATATATATATATATATATATATATATATATATATATATATATATATATATATATATATATATATATATATATAGGTTTCCTTGGGGACTGTCTTGTATTTAAGGGACAATTAAGGGTTTTAATGGAAAGTTAGGAGGAGAGGTTTTATTTGGAAGAAATAAAACTGCCCACAAAGTGGCAAGTTTTCAGAATTTGAAAGCACTTTGCCTGCAAGTTTGAGAGAAAAAGAAAAGAGCAAGATTACTCTTTCAGAATTCTAAGTGATTTCGTGGTGGTTTTCAGATCAAAGTAGGACACCGGAATCGTGAGAAAACGATGATCGTTGTGATACAAGGTTCATCAAGTTTCTTCAAGGTGTGTGTTGAAATAGTGTCCTAAACCCAATCGGGTTGGACCGGATCCGACCGGATCGGATCATTTCTACTATTTCTTTATGATTATAAATATATAATAAATGGCTTTTATGTTGTCATATATTTGTTATTTAAAGAACCAATTATGAATTGTCATATGATAACGTCCTTAGTATTAAATTGTGGCAGAGAAACCATTATAGGCGATTATGGTTGATGAGATCTCTAGTCACATTAATAAGTTTAGGCTTATGTACTATTAAACAGGGCATTGATAGTACAAACAAGCTAGCACGTATTATATGTCTTCTATCTTTAAGGGCACGGATAGATCTCGTCTATCGAAGTGTAGAGGCACTTGGACAGTACGTGGACGTGTATTAGAGAATGCGTACGTTAGACTGACCCACTTACACTATTAAGCGTCACACTATGTGACGGTTGTGTAATTATCCTTAGGACCGAAGTCTACATGGCATCATGGTATGGATTGTCATGCTTTGACACTATTGAGGTTTCCCTTAGCCATGGGGCGATCATGTGGTAGTGATTGGGTGTGATACTGAAGCATGCGGAACATACATGTTTGGTCATCCGGGAATTGCGTACCCTATCGGTAGGTATGAATATCCGAAAGGGCCTTCTTATAAGGAATATCTTACTCTCGTGAATCTTTGCAGTGGAAGTAAATGAGTTATTTCGAGAGAATAGAATATCCAGATTATAAGATACGGTCGTTGATGTTTGACACTCGGCGTACGACCGTATGGATATTATTACAGCGATAGGATTCTATTTACACGGTAACTATTTCACATGAAAGGTCATGGTCATTGCATTTGACTCTTCCGATGATTGGGAGTCACGGTGTGTTGCTAGACGCTATCCCGTGATTGTTATGTATGAAGGGCATTTTCGTAATTTTCACTTTGTGCCTACGGCCAACATATTCGGAAGCATATCGGGTCACACACATAAGAACATCTAGCCGGATTAAAGTGCGGTTATAGTGATAACCAAATACGGAAAGTTTATCTCGACTATAAAGTGTTATAGTGATAAATTAATATGGTGGTATTTATTTATTATGAATAAATTAAATACAAGATATTAATTATGTTGATTAGTTAAATATATATATTTAATATATATGGGGCGCATAAATGATGTGTATATGATACACATGGATTTTGCAAATTAATTAATCTTGGTATTATAGTATCTAGTATTAATATAATATATATATATATATATATATATATATATATATATATATATATATATATATATATATATATATATATATATATATATATATATGAGTGAAAAAGTGCTAATTAGCCTGTTTAAGGTCAATTACCCGACCCGGACCCGGAAAGTAAATATATATTTTTTAAAAAAATGCTCCCACGTCTCAACTGCACGTAACTCCTGCTGCAATATACCCGCCACACGCACGTTTCCGTCGGTTCTATTTTTAGCAAAACGCCTCACGTCCCCCCACACCAAACGATAAAGCCCCAATTCATTTTCCTTTCCGTCGGTTCTATTTCCCGCAAAACGCCCCACGTCCCCCCCACACCAAACGATAAAGCCCCAATTCATTTTCCTTCTAAAAAAATCGTTGCTGCACCATTCCTCCCCAAATCAATTTGGCTTCCCAACCTCTACAGCCCTTGAAGATGTGTATATAGGATATTTGATTGATTCATGTATCTTTCATGTTCACTCGATTGCAGCCCTTGAAGATGTCTGTACGGGCTATTTGATGGATTGATGTCTCTTCCCATGTTCACTCAATTGTATGAAAGGTGAGTCATTTTTATTTTGCTGTCTTTTTTTTCTTTTGAAAGATGTGGATTCGCCTATTCAAAAATCGGGATTTGTTTATAAAAAAAATTCCTTCCCTATTCAATTAATATTAATTTGTTAGGTATGATTTATGTTTCTTCTACACAATGAAAGATGAGTTCTTTCTTTTATAGTCTATGGCAAAGGAATAATTAGGTTGGTGAATCATATGATGGGCTCTTGCCAATTTCGTGGAGGATTTTATTATTTTGCCAAAGCTAAAGTAGAGTGTGATTTTATTATTATTATTTTGAAAGAATGATTTTATTATTTGTGTGTTCCTTATTATTCTTTCAATTTATACTGATACTTCTTACATTATCTTTATTTAGTATTTTTGGGGAGATTTTTCGGCCTCACAGAATGAGATTGGGGGAGAATTTACATACCTTGGGTTACGGCTTCTCTGAGTAACAGAGTGGTGGAGGTCTTAGGTAATTTCATTATCTCTTCCAATTATTAGTGTCTGTTGTGGAATTCATTATCACCATGACGCTTTGTTGTTGTGTCTCTTAAATGACGTCTTTTTAATTTGGTTCTTTGATGGCGGTTTAGACTTTGGTAAGTCATTTATTCTTTGGATTTGTTTGGTGTTGTTACCCATCTTTTTTTTGGGGGTGGTGTTCGTGGGGGTAATGCATATTAAAAGCTTTTCAAACATTTCAACCCAACGATGTAAGTTTTATTTTGTGTGTTGTTGTGTTTTAGGTTGATTTCAGACTCTAAGCTTTTGTATTCATGTCTCAGTTGAAGAAAATGGCTGAATTTGAGGAGGAAAAATGAAGTTGTTGAAGCAGAATGTTGAAGCTTTTGGTATTCTCCGGTGAAAATTTTAGGAGCGTTTTTTGTTGTTGCCACAGCAATTTGTGTCCTTTCTAAATTGCTTAGACAACACTAGTTGACATTGATATGTCATACACAAGCTATAGCTCTAGCGATGCTCTTACTCTTCTTCCAAGACATCCACTTGCATCACCAAGACGGGCGCGATTGTGAAACACGACATGCCGGGAAATTAAAATATTTGTCATAGGCTACGGACTCGTAAGTTCACTGTTACGTCTTCTATTGTTTCATTAGTCCAGGCTCACTTTTATGATCATGTTTACTCTTCCTACAATCATCAAAATTTTCCTTTGTTTTTTTTTCTTTTTCCAAATTGAGTAGCATCATTCTCTGTCGGTCCGTCTTTGTTAAATTTTAAGTGTAAGTGAAGTTATGTTGTTATAGAACTATTTTTTGGGTTTAGGGAGGGGGAAGTAGAAGCTGAATGCAGGTGCATTGCACGTTTTTTGTGTGGAACAAGAATGTCATTTCTCGAAGCACTCTCATTTTTACCTTAGTGTTTTTGTCTTATTTGATCTATTTAATACAAATGCATGTGTTGATGATCTATTTGAGTTAATTGCAGGTGCATGCATTATCTAATTATCTAATGTTTGAAGATCATCTGGGTTGCATTGTTGCTAAGTAGTTGCATTTGTTTTGGCTTTCATCTATGATGTCTTTTGAAGTAAACGGTTTGATCATATTTGGAGCGGCTACCCCCGCTTATGTTTGGTTTCGGTATCTTTTGTGGGTTGAAATTGATTTGTGATTTCTCATTTTTGCTTTCGATATGGCATGTGTTGTATGATAAAGTTCGATGTCTCATAGGGTGGTGATGACTTCGTATGCGGTGAGATTCTTATAATACATTGGTGTTTCTCTTTAATAACGTTGTGCTAATCCAACGATATTAGCGGGTGTGGATTTGAGCATCATCCAATATTCAGGATACGCAATTAAGCATTCCCATCCTATAGTTTTTTATCAATTTGCTTGACATTCATCCTAAAGGCTTCTTCTGGGTTCTACTTAGCTATCCATCTATGAATTATTTTGCTTGCGCTGTGGTCTAACTGAAGAGTCTTAGAAAACCGTGAACTCTTTTTTCGACAGTTTTAAGTCGGTTGGAGCAATTGTTGAAGGGTTTTTTTTTCTTTCCCTTCAGGAAATCTGCTTTACTTTCAAGTTAGATTTTATATTTTTTTATGATTTTGATTGCCTGGTATTGTATTTATTGTATTTTTTTAACCCAATTTATGAATACGCTCGATGTCAAAATGGAGAATTCTCAAACCTTTACATTGCGTTTGTCGCTCTCCTTAATTATAGTCTTTTTTTTAAGGGACTCCTTAATATAGTCTTAAAGCAAATTATTGTAGTATATAATTAAGTATTCTCAGGTTATGTATATTCATTGTGTACATTTATTAATATTATAGTCGTTTTTAAATCTACATTATACTGTGCATTGCACGGGTTTTCCTACTATCTATCTATTGTAGCATGCGTGACTTGCATATATGCATGTGCACACTTGTGTTAAATATATGTATATTGATTTATATGTGTAATATACATATATATATATATATATATATGTGTGTGTGTGTGTGTGTGTGTGTGTGTGTGTGTGTGTGTGTGTGTGTGATATATACACATGTATAAATTGATTTATGGTAATATAATAACAAATATTCAATATGAGATATTGTCAATATATATCTTGGAAAAAATATTTAATATAAGATATTGAATATTAAGGAGATAAATCAATCAAATGTACTTTCCTTATTTTATTAGGAAAATGTTTTCTTTCTCTCCAATCTACTAGGAAGCTTCTCCCAATCATATTGGGATTACTAGAAGGCGCCACACACCCAATAAAAGCAAGGGGTTGGCTAGCTATTTTTTACATCACAATTCCAAGAGACTAATAATTTCTTGTGAAAAATAGAGAGGTTCTCAGAGAGAGATTTGAGAGAGAGAAAAGGCCGGTCTAACAACCGGAATTTTCTAGTAGCAATCCAATGGTGGATTCCGGTGGGTTGTTCGTGTGGACTAGCGGTAGAGGCCGAACGCTTGGGCGGCTCCATGCACCATTACTCCCCTTAGACGGTCAAATCGTCGATCTTTTAAGATCAAGCAAGGTAACCACCGTCTACTATCTTATTATGTTTGTTGTTTAAACGAAGTCGATCCTGGTTAAAGGAAATAAATTTTGAATTCCGTTGTGTTCCCGCGTAGATTTCCTAACAGTATGGATATTGGCTTAGGGCAGTTTTGATCAAGTTTGGTGTCTTCTTGGTGCAATTCGTAGTTATAGATGTTTAGAAACCTTGATTATAACTAGTTCTTGAATTGGTTGTGAATCAAATAGTTTTTCATCAAGGTGTGAAGTTGTGCTGCAGATTTTCTGCAAGTTTTGCTTTGGTTTTATGCTTGAAACAAGTAAGAGATCTTCCTATTGTGTTAATTCAAGTGTTATAAGGTTTGCTTATGAGTTTGGAGTTGTTTTGGTGTAAGATTTCATGTGTTTTGATGTTAGACCAATGTGCTATGATATGGTATCTTAAAGTGTCTTATTTGCTGCTCTTTTGATGTTAAAACTGATGAAGAACATGGTTGGAAAAGTTGTAGAATCGAGAGAAGTGTTAAAAATAATGTTTAGGGTTTTTCCAGGTAGAATGCGTACGCATTGTGTAGGAATGCACACGCATTGTTGGTTCGGGACCGTGGAAGTTCGGGACCGTCGGAAGGGCATGATAGGCTTGTGCTTTGGTGGATTGGTATTCTTCAATGTATGTGTATGTGTTAGGACGTTGTGTCTAGATGACCAAGTGAGGGAGTAGAGTTGGTTAAGGTGAGTTTTGCCTTGAAAACACATAGGTGGTGGTTAGTTAACGGTTATTAAATACATAATTGTTTAGTAAAAGATTAAATACAATGCCATTCTTGGTTAGGCACAAGGTTATATCGCGACGTGTGGGCAGTCAGTAAAAGTGAATAACTCTACTGCCTATAAACGGCTGAATGGTAGAGGGACTTCGCCGAACGCGTGCACTATCGGGTTAAACCCGTGGCTATCAGTGTGATCCATTGTTAGGTTGCAAACAATATCTCGTGGTGGATATACACCATGCGTAGTGCCCATTGAAGGCGGGTATAACAAAGATAAGCTAAGTTAAAAACGTTTAGTCATGACATGTTGATGAGAATGAAATTAACCCTAGACTGAGTCGACTTTATAAAGATAATTTAATAATCATAATGAACTATGTATGCTTGTTTAATACAATACTTCTATCTTTTATTAAGTACCTATGTATTTACCTTGAATGCATATTTATTTGTGTATTTGAGGATGAGAATATGAACAAGTGGACAAAGAATATGATGAGGACTTTGAAGATGAATTTGATCATGCTTGCTATGCTAGTCTTTTTATTTATTATAATCTATGCCTGGACTTTATTGTATTTGGCTAATAAAGACAAATTGTACTTTTCCTTTTGAATTCTTCTATTTTTGTTGTATTTCTTTTAAGACGTCGTACAATTGTAATTTTATCGTTGTTATTTAAGTTATCTTTTTATTTTTAGAATGTTGAATTTCTATTTTTGTTATTAAAAAAACACACCCGAGTCTTTTAGCTTCCGTTATAGCGAAACTCGATACGACGTAGTGGAGGTTTACATATAATATTGATTTATTTAATATTATATGTGCCAAACATATTTTTCCGGATATGGACTCGGTGTCTGGGAAGGGGGCGTTACAATAATATTTGAAGGGTGATGTTGTAATTACAACACATATATCACAACAAGTTAGATAATACGTTTTTTTCTTCTTTGATTATGATTTTTAATCTACATCATAATTAATAATATAAAAATGTTTTGTATCATTCTTTTTTGTTAAAGTAACTTTCTCGTATATTGAAAAGAATTATTAAAAATATAAAATGAATACATTATAGTAGTAATTACTGTAGTTTTTAATTCGGAGATTCATGTTTTTATTTTATTTTATTTTTATTTTTTTTATAGAAACGGGCACTTTTTATTAAGAGAAAGCAAAAATTGGCAGCAAATATACAAATATCTGGGGAATTAACACCAAAAGGCAAAGCCTGCACTAGGGGAAAAAATTACTAAATTTAATCACTATCCTGCCAAGCGAGACGTAAAGTTTTTGCCCGTTCCACCACATGAGATAAGAAAACCGGGGCCGGTGGTCTCTCTTCCTCACTGTTGTGAAGAATCTTGTTCCTCCATAGCCAAATGCCATATAAAGCCTTCCGCCAAACGTATTTCCAAGTTGTAGTTCCCATGACTGGTAAGCTACCCCGGCTCAAGTTCAATCGCATCCAATCCCGATCCGTTTTAGCCCCAAAAAAAGGATCCCAACACTCCCGTGAGAGGCTCGAACACCAAACCATGCTTGCCCAATGGCAATCTCTAAATGTATGAAGACTTGTTTCTTCAGAATCACCACACACGCAACATCGGGGGGATGGAATAATATGTCTTCTAGACAACAAAGCACCAACCGGGAGAGACTCATGATTAAAAGACCAAAGAAGGAAATTACCTCGAGTCGACCCTTTTAAATTTCAGATTTTCTTCCATATGGTGCAATCCAAATCCTGCCTGGGTGTAGACTGTTGCATTTGCCAATGGTAGCCCAACGCTACTGAATACTGCCCTTTCGGGTCACCTTTCTAACATACATTCAAATGCCCCAAGTCTAGCCCCTTCCAAAAAACCGTATAAGCTCTACATATGCCACGCCAAGTAGGAGAACATCCCTGCTTTGGCTTGCTCAACATAGTTTTATATTTATGAGAGAGCGCCTTTACCCATAATATATCTTTCTGATGTAAAAGCTGCCACATAAGTTTCAGGGTGAACACAAAAAAAAATGGGGCTTAAGGTTAAAAAGGGTGTTTGACCACAAATCTTGGGGATATAGTCTTTTTTGTTCAGAAATGGTGTAAACAGTCTTTTTGAAGCCTCTAAATCTTCGCGTTTTAGGTGTTTTTAACCAAACTAAACCCTAATTGGGAAGGGGGAACCCTATAGGGGATTTGAGGACGCCTTAAGATCGTGCGCATTTGTGAAAAAAAATGGAGAAAATCGCGGTCAAAAAAACGGAAAAAAACAACATTGAGAATTTGTTGAAAAAAAGAAATTTATATAGCCAATTCTCCCAAAAAAAATTTACATATCTCTATTTCATAACTGTAAAATAAAAATAAAATAAAATAAAAACCACTGTTTGACTATTGAACGCGTATCAGTCAGCGGTAAACCAGGATACAAGATATTTTCCAGTTCCCCCCAACCCCCCAAGATATTATTATTAGTTTTTTGCAGCTAAATTATTTCTTTCTTTCTAAGCGAAAGGATCAGGAGGGAAAAAAGCAGTTATGGGGAATGCGAATTGTGTGTTTTGTGGGTGCATAGATCAAGCAAGCGTCGGTGTGGTTGAGAAATGGGGGAGATTTCAACATCTAGCTCAACCGGGGCTCAATTTCTTCAATCCTTTCGCCGGCGAATGCCTTGCCGGATTCCTATCTACCAGGATTTCGTCACTCGATGTCAAAATTGAGACCAAGACTAAGGTTTTTTGCTTTCGGATTTTGATTTTTATTTGGTTTTGAATCAATGAATTGATTGATTTTGGATATTGATGTTTGTGTTTGTTTATGATTTGCATCGATATACTGAACATATTGGTTGATCATCCACCTGTCCAAGTCTATCGTTTTTGCACCATTTACTGCCATGACTTTTACACGTTCGATTGTAGTGCTGCGGATCAGACGACCATTGATAATTTGATTATTTGCTCTAGAACAAATTCTCAGCTGAACGGTAGTCGATTGTAGAGTTGAGAATCGACCACCATCGAAAAGTCGATTCTCAGCTCTAGAATCAACTTTTGTGCTTGTTGCTTGTTGATTGTTGCTCATATTCTGAGATCCAGAATCAACTTTCCACTTGTTGATTGTTTTGGCGCAGTGTTACACTAAAAACACGCTATTGTAGAGGCGAGAATCAACGACCACTGGACTGGAAAGTCGATTCTCAGCTCTACAATTAACTAACTGCTTGTTAATTGTATCGATGCAGTGCTACGCTAAAAGCGTAGTCAATTGTAGAGCTGAGAATCGACGACCATTGGAAAGTCGAATATCACTTCTAGAATAAACTTTCTGCTGGTCGATTGTTGATAGTATCGATGCAGTGCCATGCTAAAAAAGGTAGTCGATTGTAGAACTAATAATCGATTGTAGAACTAATAATCGACGACCACCGGAAAGTCGATTATCGAGTTCTAGGATCAGCTTTCAGCTAGTTAGTGCCTCACTAAAAAACGCTTGAAATGATAGTTCATTGTAGAGCTGATGAGCGAAGGCCACTGGAATCAGCTCTAGAATGAAACTTTTTTCTGGTTGATTGTTTTGAGTACGTTGTGGTGCTACCAAATCTGCCCTTCATGAAAATGTAGCTTTTAGGGGGTCATTTCTAGGTATTGTTACTTGATATAGACCAAGATTTTTTTTTTAAGGTAGATGTTGAAACTATTAATTGCGATTTACGACTTCGGATAGTTTCGTAGACAATATTTTGAGTATTAATTTTTGGTTTTACAACAATTGACATTGTATATTTTCCAGGACAATGTTTTTGTTCAACTGTTATGCTCGATTCAGTATCGAGTGGTAAGGGAAAATGCTGATGATGCTTTTTATGAGTTGCAAAACCCCAGGGAACAAATTCAGGCATACGTATTTGACGGTAATTTTTTCTTTTCTTTTTTCCGTGCAATCGTTTTGGTTTTATATTGCATATATAATGGCGTTTGAATGGGTTATTATGTTCTTGTGTATGCAGTTGTCCGAGCTCAGGTACCTAGGATGACTTTGGACGAGCTTTTTGAGCAAAAGGGTGATGTTGCTAAGACTGTGTTAGAGGAACTTGAGAAGGTGAATTTTGTGTTCTTAACACTTAAATTTTTGTGGATTTATCTAAGGTGCTTGTAGTATACTTACAAAATGTCTTGGGATTTATTAAAGCTGTCTTTAAAAAAGATGAACATCATGAAGTTCTTGAATGTGTCTAGCGTGTCCCGTATCCGACGCATATACGCACCGGATGCTTATGATACACGCCTAGGGGCAAATTTGTAAGGCTGGTACGGGATTCAGATATCCATATCTATACCTCAAACATGTGAACTGAAGCATGTTGAATATTACGTAAAAATTGTCAGATAATGAATGAATTGCTGTTCAAAATGATGAAAACTACCAGAATGAAGAAAAGTATCCAAAGTTTATTCATATGGTCAGGCACAACAGATGGATTATAAGGACGTTCTTTGATATTTTTGAAAAGATTTTCTGCCAAAACTCTTAAGGGCAAACCTCGCAATGACCTTTCTTTATTTGTAATATATGAGTTGTCTCTGTTTAAAAGGGTAGGGATGTTTGGGCACTTTGCCTACCTTAAAAAAACTGGGTTTGTGATTTTAAGGATAATTTATCTGTTAAGAGATCTAATGTGTGGGTAAACTTGCAAGCAACTATGACTATAAGGGGGTCATGATGCTCTGCCAACTCATAGTTTTGATGTACAGTTAAATTTTTGTTTAACAATCATTTAGTTCTTACCTTTTGAAGGTTTAGATAAATTGCTCTTATTTGTGTTAGGATATGACCAATAATTATTTTTGTGCACTTGTTATAATGGATAATTAACTCATTTTAAAAGTGGATTCTCATAAACAACATTTTGAAAGTCAGAATTTCAGTGTATGGTGCCATAATAAAGTTGAGTTTGGTGTTTTAAAAAATCCTGTTAAGAAGTTGATCTCTATTGGCCTACATATCATCCCATATATCTTGCACTTGAGATTCTTGTGAGATTTCAGTAAATGGATTTGGAAATACGCCGCTGTTTATCACGTTCTTTGTGATTTTTACGTGTTTATTAATATATGTCTCAGGTGATGGGAGGATATGGGTACAGCATAGAACACATACTGATGGTTGATATCATTCCTGATCCGTCTGTTCGAAAAGCTATGAACGAGATAAATGCAGGTAATATGGAATTCTTGATTTTCATGCTGTTATTGGAAACAAATGAATAAAATGCATAGACTAATACATAATTGTGAAAGCATACTTGTTTTTCACTCCCCCCTAGAGCACTTGCAATAAAATACTGTAAACGATGTAGATTTTAAAAATAGGGATCTAAATCATTCAAATCCAATTAAAATCAGTGGGGTTGAATCTCTACGCAAAGTATAGAATCTCTAGATTTTGCACGACATGTATTGCACAAAGTATATATTCTTTATTCAAATTATGCCGTGTAGAGATTCTCATGCATTTCACATGGAGTAAAGATTCGGTGAAATAGAGAAATTGTGTTTGAGCATATAAAATAGAGAATTATCCTTACTATCCTGTGCATATGTGCGTCTGATACGTGTCGGCTATGACACTCGCTACAAACACATGCGTATTTGTGCATCGTAATACATCTGTTAATGGCAGAAGACTTGTTGTTTCTGGATTCGTATAAACACGTGTTCTTTGTGTAACAGCGCAACGTCTGCAACTAGCAAGTGTATACAAAGGCGAGGCCGAAAAGATCCTACAAATAAAAAGGGCAGAAGCAGAAGCTGAATCAAAGTACCTAGGTGGGGTAGGTGTAGCTAAACAGAGGCAAGCAATCACCGACGGTTTACGTGAAAACATCTTAAACTTCTCACATAAAGTTGAAGGCACTTCAGCTAAAGAAGTTATGGATCTGATAATGATAACTCAGTATTTCGACACCATTAAAGACCTCGGTAACAATTCGAAGAACACAACAGTGTTTATACCGCATGGTCCGGGTCATGTTCGGGATATCGGTAATCAGATACGTAACGGGATGATGGAGGCATCTAGTGCTCAGCTTTTGAGTGATTAGTTTTGGAATTCCAATCCGTAAAGTTGGGGTGGTTTGAAACACTATCGAAACAACGTAGTCTTATTTTTCTGGTTTTTTTTCCTGGTTCAGTGTACAAATTTTTGTGAAGATCTTTTTTTTGCACCTCTTATTGGTTTGAAAATAAATCTTATAGCAACAATATTACTAGCTGTTTTTGCTTGCTATTTTTCTTTTTGGGGGTGGGGGTGGGGGTGGTGGTTCTTGTCCCTGCGGTTTGTCGTATGTTTTATGTATTGTATTCTTTGTCCCATGTGGCTTCAATGACAGGTAAAGTGTGTTTTCTGGCCAATATTGCGAGCGTGTGTTGTACACGTGCGAGTGGGTGAGTGTTTTTTATTTAGCGGCACTCATGCCTATACCGTGTACAACATACATTGGCGATTTTGGTCAGAAAACATGTCTTTGACCTTTACATGAAGGGCGTCTTTAGTGGCGTCGTGCTGAAGACAATCAAACGATGGAAAGTTGATTCTAAAGATAATAATCGGCTTCCTGACCATTAGAAAGTTGATTCTTAGCTCGGGAATCAGTGTAATGCAAAAAATACGGTACCAATAAATGCGCTCTTATCCTGTATTGAAAAACATGGTGCAAAAGATCATTACCCTTTGTTTTCTATAGAGCTACGTTAAACCGTGTCCATGAGAAATTATTGTATGAAGAGTCTCTCCAGCACGATGCTGTAGAAGAATATTATGAAGACTTTGGACACAACTTTTTCTTGAAGCAATATGTAGTGTACCTTTCTCAGATAGCTATGCTATGTAGTCTGTAGTAGTGTCTCCCATTTTTTCTTCTTGCACAAAAGTTACTCTATTTTATATAGCATTTTGAAGTTTTTGTTAGTTTCTAATGCACAGAATTTTTTGTATTTTTTTTTCTCTCACTTTTACCCTTTCAATTTATATGTTTTTTACACTCGTTGATTCTAACTGAATTTTAGACAGAATGTTGGAAATTTCGTGAATTATTTTAGTTAGAAAGTATTGCTACTTTCTGACAAATATTAGGTTAGTTAACATTTTACACGAATCGAGTCGGAATAATCATCATATACGGACTTGAAGGGGGGGGGGGGGGGGGGCGGAATATGATTCATATCGTATACCTTCCTTTGTAGAATATGTGGTAAAAAGACTCAATGATGGTGTTGAGAGGGCAATATGCCCACAATAATGAGAAATCTAGAAAGTAGCATAAATTATGTTAATTTGTTGAGGTTTCTAATTATGGTTAATCATAGCACATGTATGGTAGTTGATGCCCATCATTTCTTGTTGGTTAACTAAAGTTTCAAAATGCAAAGCCTACATCATCTTAGTCATCGGTGAAAAATGTGAAATACAAGTAAAAGCATGCAAGTTTTTGCTTTCGCAAGGTATCACAAACGATTGTCTGAGACTAATTATCTGAGATACTGTCGGACATTAAATATGAGACATCTCTTAATAAGGTTTACTGTATTTACAAGGCTCAAATCTGAGATCTCTTGCTTAAGCAACCCGAATCTCTTACATTTCGACCAACCTCCCTTGGTAAAACATGTAAGTTTTTATGTTATAACGATGCATACGCACAAAGCAAATACTTGTAATCAAGGCCGTCCATTTGAGCAAAACCCACAAGGCCACCCTCTAGGCCTTTGGGCAAATTTGTTATTTATGGGCCCGTGCTCACAAGGCCACCGTCTAGGCCTTCGGGCAAATTTGTTATTTATGGGCCCGTATTTTCGTATTTAGTAGTTTAATTTAGATTTATTTTTTATTTACCTAAGCCCTAAATTCATAATTATTTATGAGCTAAATACCAACGTATGATTTTCCAAACGTGTATAACATCAAATAATTCACACAATAGCAGGAAAAAAAAATATTAAAAAAAAGTGAGTTACTTTTTTGATAAAAAAATTCAAACTACTTTTACTAGTGGCCCATTATGAAAGAATTAAATAGTCTATGGTTTGTGAAGAAAAAATCTACTTGTCATGCCAATGAAGTTGTACTAAAGAAATTATTGTATACCAAAAAAAATAAGAGCCACTTTTTAGACATATAATTTTGCCCATATGCTGTGTTTACCCTACTTTGAGTAATTTTTATCTCACCTTTATCCTACCATACTTTGTACTATTTCATCTTAGGGTCTTTGATGAACAATCATGAATATGCACTTTGTACACTAAAAGGTTTACATGCCCAACTACTCTTTTCTCTCTCTCTCTCTCTCTCTCTCTCTCTTTTCTCTCTTTGAAAAGTTTTTAATGAATAAATTCACTTATATCAAGTTAAAATACAATATATAGTTTCATTTTTCATGTGTTAATGGTGATATACTTTGTTTATAAGTTTGTTTGACGTGTGGTTTGTTGAATTATCATTTCCCTCAAGAGTTTAAGTTGATGAGAAGACAGATAACCTCTAACACGTTTACTCAAGTATGAGCCTATAATAAAGGCCGGAGATGCCCCGTACTTGAAACAATAGAAATGAAAAGATAATGTTTATATCGAGGTTTGAACCTATGACCTTTTGTTTTGATGATTGATATCGTGTTGAATTATCATCTTTTCTGGCTATATCGAGGTTAGGACCTACATATATACAGGGCCGGCTCTCATGTGAGGCCGGAGAGAAGGCCGTCTTAAGCCCAACGATGCCCGGAGGGCCCAACGGTACATGTTTCGCTAAAAGAAAAAAAATCGTGTAGATTCAATCCGATCCAACCTAATATAATATGTTTTTTTTTTAATAAATGCCCAATTTTTTTTACTTCAATCGATAAAGGTCCCAATAAAAAAATTTACTTGGCCCAAACAAAAATAGATATACAAACAAGTTTTATTAATTTTTTGTTTGGAAAACTATAGAAATTAAAACAATATATTATTTTATATTATTATATATCTATATAAAAAAAAGCACACAAATAAAAATAAAACAAACAAACAAAAATAAAAACTTCACTTCACTCCTAAATACGTCCTCCTCCTTATCCCCTCCCCTGCCTCTTCTTCACTCTCAGCAGGCTGTTTTTTTTTTTTTTTTTTTTTCCTTTCCTTCTTTCAATTTCCCACAATTCATAAATTCTAATCTCAATCTTCAAGTTATAAATAATATCAACTATCAATTTTTCCCTACACAACAACACAAGTCTTAAGTTCTTAAGTGGAGGTAATTTTCTTATAGTAATTTACTATTTTTATTATAGTTTAAATGGTTAATAAATAATAATGGTAATGTAATGTAATCAAATTTTTAATTAGTAAGATGAATAGATGATTAATATCTCTTGGATATCATAATTTTTTTGTCTGTAGAAAGATTGGAAGATAGCATAGAAAGGAAGGATTAGGAACAAGAAAGAGCCGAAGAGGGCTTTCATTTTGACTGAATAAGATAAGCACATATAGTCATTACATTAATCAGGTATGTTTTGTTTACTTGATGGGGTGATTCCGTGATTGGCCTTGCCGGCGTACTTTTTATTTCGTTTAGCTTTTGCATTTTGTTAGTGGAGTGGCTTTTATATTGATGTCATATTATTTTGTGTTTGTAAACTTTTTTAAAGTTTAAGAATCTTTAATATGAGGTACCGAGGTGGGCTTGTTGTCTATGGTTTTCATATACATGAATGAATTGTTTATAGGTAGGAAAAATGTCACCACCAAAGTATAAGTATCCTTCCGGGAATGAAAAAAGAAAGAAGAAGAAAAGAATAGAAGCTTTAACGAAGACTTTAAGTGGATCAATTAACAAATATATCACTATCACTTCAACCAAGCCGAGTGATGGCGAATCTACTAATGATGCAAATATGGCAATTGATGAAGAGGTAAATGTGAATCATGATGATTCTATTGAACTAGTTGATATTGTTGACCGTGGTGAACAAGAACAAGAACGAGAAGAAGGGGCCAATAACGTCAATGACGAACAAGAAGAATGGGTCAATAATGAAATTCCTTTGGATCATGAAGAAGAAGGACAACCTTTTGAAATTTTTGATCCGGATCCAAACAATTGGAAGTTACCTAATCAAAATCTCATAGACTTACTTGTGAAAAAAGGACCCTTAAGAGTTGAAATGAATGATAGTGATATCCGAGGGATGATTCAAAACAGAAGCGCACTTTGCAAATTTACATTATACTCGTCGCATGAAAAATGGAGAGAGACATGATAGAAGATGGCTTGTGTATTCAAAATCCGTTGATAGAGTGTTTTTTGCTTTTGTTGTAAGCTTTTCAAGAGTAAAGATGATGATTCCCTTTTGGATAGTATTGGTATGAATGATTGGCACAATATTGGAAGAAGACTTAAACATCATGAATCAAGCAAGGAGCACATGCTTTGTATGTCAAAATGGCATGATTTGGAAACAAGATTGGAGTATGAAAAAACAATTGACAAAAGTGCTCAAGAACTAATTATGAAAGAAAAAGAACGCATGAAGCAAGTTATGTTCTGAATAATTTGTGCTATCAAATATCTTACGAAAAATAATTTGGCCTTTAGGGGGACCAATGAGAAGATATATGCGGAAGACAATGGAAATTTCTTAAGTCTAATTGAATATGTTTCAACGTTTGATTCTGTTGTGGAAGATCACATACGACGGTTTAAGATCAAGGAAATTCGATATCACTACCTTAGCCACAAAATTCAGAATGAATTTATTGAGATGGTTGCCAATGAGGTGAAAGTTGCTATCATTAAAAAGATCAAGAAGGCAAAGTATTTTTCAGTTATACTTGATTGTACTCCTGATGTAAGTCATGAAGAGCAAATGACTTTACTCATTTGTTGTGTGAATGTTGATGATTCACCCGTTAAAGTTGAAGAATATTTCCTTGAATTTTTAAAGGTTGATGATACAACGGGATTGGGCCTTTTCACGGAGCTTGAAAATGCTTTATCTAAGTTAGGATTGAACTTTGATGATATACGAGGCCAAGGTTATGTTAATGGTGCTAACATGAAAGGTCATTACAAAGGTGTTCGAAGTAGATTGCTTAACTTGAATCCTAGAGCATTTTACACACCTTGTGCTTGTCATAGTTTGAATCTTATATTGTGTGATATGGCAAGGTCACCTCCTAAGGCCGATAATTATTTTGGCACGATTCAATGCCTTTATAACCTTTTTTCATCGTCAACAAAGCGGTGGGACATATTCAAAAAACATGTGACTGGTCTTACACTTAAATATTTGAGTCACACTCGTTGGGAGAATCACATTGAAAGTGTTAAACCAATCGAACAACAATGTTTGCAAATTGAGATGCTTTGATTGATTTGGCAAATTCAAATGATAATTCCGATGCAACTCATGGAGCGGATACTCTAGTTATAAATGAATTTCAGAGTTTTGAGTTCTTGGTTAGCACGATGATTTGGTATGATGTTCTCAATGCTATCAATTGTGTAAGCAAGATTTACAAAGTGAGGACATACATATTGATGTCGCAATAGAACAATTGAAAGGGCTTATTGATCAATTTCATAAGTATAGAGAGAAGGGGTTCGCTAATGCCATAAAAAAAAAGCAAAAGAACTTGCTCAAAAAATAGGTATTGAGCTGGTTTTCCGTGAAAGAAGAACCGTTCGTAGAAAAGACATTTTGATGAGTGTTCAAGTGAAGAAGTCATGTTTTCTCCTGAAGAGAGTTTTAGAATATAGTACTTCATGTTTATAGTCGACAAAGCTCTTGCCTCACTTGAAGATAGATTTGAACATTTTCGTGTGTATGAAAAAAAAATTGGCTTCTTGTTTGATTTGAAAAAAGCTCACAAGATGATGAAAGTTTGAAGATTTCTTGTGACAATCTTTCAAGAATTTTGACACATGATGGAGACGAGGATGTTGATGCGGATGAGTTGTTTATGGAGTTGCAACTTCTTTCACATATTTTGCCTTCAAAAGTAGATGGACCTATCCATATTTTGGAACATTTGAAAAAGTGTAATCCATGTTATGCAAACACAGAGATTGCTTACCGAATATTGTTGACTATTCCGGTGACAGTTGCATCTGGAGAAAGAAGGTTTTCGAGTTGAAGTTAATAAAGAACCATCTTCGAAGCACGATGACTCAAGAACATTTGAATGGGTTACCATGATATCAATTGAGAAGAATATGGTTAATGAAATTGACAATTCTACTTTGATTAGTTATTTCGCCTCTAAATGTGTTGCAAGGGTGATCTTGAAATAGTAATATGTAAGTATGTTTTGTGTATATGTATGAATTTGGTTTTTGTTTCTAGATATGCTAGAAAAGACTACTTTGTAGGTATGTTTTGAGGCTATCAATAAATTGAATTTTGTATTTACGAATGTTAAAAACACGATAAGTATGTTTTTCTAAATAAAAAAAACAACTTCAACTAAAATGCTTAATTCGGGGACTTGACCTTAAGCCCAAAAAATGCAGGGCCGGCCCTGCAATAGTTTCATTTTTTATGTGTTAGTGGCGATCTACTTTGTTTATAAGTTTGTTTGAAGAGTGATTTGTTGAATTATCATCTCTCCTAAAAGCATAAAGTAATGAGAAGTTAGATAATCAATATTTTATATTTCTTTTCAAGCGTGTGGCCTATAACAAGGCCGGAGAGGCCCAAAACTTGAAACGATATAAATAGAAAGACAATGCCTATATCGAGGTTTGATTCTATATAATCTCTCTCAGGGGCGGAACTAAGTGAGGGGTGGGGTGGTCTCAAGCCCCCCCCCCCCCAAATTTTGAAAAAAAAAATTATTTTTATTATTGTATTAGTAGTAGTGTTAATATTAGTATGTTATGTGTCTTTTTCTTAAACAAAAGACTTTATATCCTCGTGGTTTAAGAACAAACCCTTTTTAGTCTCCATAATTCTAGGTTGTAAGTTCAAATCCCACTATCAACATATTTTTTTTCGGATTTTTTTTTTAGCTTTATAGTCCATATACCAAGACCACCCCATATTTCTTTCCCGGATTTTTTTTTAGCTCTGCAGTTTATATTCCAAGACCATCCTGAAATTTTTTTCCTGGTTCCGTCACTGATCTCTCTCTAGATTTTTTAAGGTAGAACCCTTGTGAAACTGTGCAAGATCAGATAACAATGAATGATAGTTGAACTTGAACCTTAATTGTTTTATCTGATCTTGCACGACTATCTGGTCCGAATAACTTGATAGTTAAACCTTGATTGTTTTACCATGTTAACCATCCCAATAACTTCTCCATTCATAATTTTATCGTAGTATTTGACAAAAACACACTACAATCATGTTATCCATTGCGACAAATATCTGATCTAGCATGGTTTCCCTCTAACAACCATATACCTGATCTTGCACGGCTATGACATCTTACACCCTCGATTATTTTCGGTACCATGTGACAATAAAAATATCATGGTATCATTAAAAGTGTCATTGATCAATAGTATAAAAATATACGCAGAAATTTGAAAATCAGGTTGTGTCAGACCTTTGACTTGCAAATCAGGTTGTGCCTTTTCTGACATTGAAAATCAGGTAAACGTAAGGTTCTCTACGTTTAAACGTAGGGAAAGCTACGTTTAAACGTAGATAAATCTGAATAATTGCAACCCATAATTTACTGAAATAGCCTACGTTTACACGTAGATTCCTTACGTTTAAACGTAGAGAACCTACGTTTAAACGTAGGTTATTTCAGTAAATTATGGGTTGTAGCAATAAATGTATATTTCTCTACGTTTGAACGTAGGTTAGAACGCATTTAACTACGTTTAAACGTAGGTTCTCTACGTTTACAAAGCAATTATCTACGTTTGCAAGTGGTAGATGGCAATTAATGTTATTGTAAGGTACTTGTTCAATATACACCACATTTCGGGTGTTTTTCTCATTCTTTCGAGTCTTGCAAGTTAATATACATTATCTAACCACTTCTTCATCTTTCAAGTCCATTTCTTCATCTTTCAAGTCCATTTCCTCATCATTCAAGTGTAAATGGGTAAGTTTTTGCTATTTAATTTGTCTTAATTCAATTGCTCAATGTGATTATGTTATTTATGCTAGTAATGAAATGTACTTAAACTAATTGTGTATTTTTAGTAGGTTGTTTATTTAATGTTTATACATTTAAGTTGTGTGTTTAAGTCTTTTCTTAATTAGTGTTATTGTTTAGGGTTTAATTAATAGGGTTTAGTGTAAGTAATGATATGTATTCAACCGAAATGTGTGTTTTAAGTAGTAATTATGTTATTTATATTGTAGTAATGATATGTATTTATCGAAATGTGTGTTTTAAGTATTGATTATGTTATTTATATTGTAGTAATGATATGTATTTAACCGAAATGTGTGTTTTAAGTAGGTTGTTTATTAGAATGAAAGAGTTTTAAGTGTTAAAAGTCTTAGTTTCCTTGTTTGAAACATCTTAAAAGGGGAAAATAGTCTTTGTTTCCTTGTTGGGGTTTAATTAGTAGGGTTTTCTTGTAAGTATATTTTGTTTTCTATTTGTGATAAATTTGCTTAGGTAGGGTTTTGAATTATTATATTGAATGTCTATAATGACTTGAATTGTTTTTAAAAAAAAAAACAGATAATCGCAACTCTATGATTGTTGTCTCGTTCAACGGAGAATTTACGTACGATCCTCTCTATAACCGGTGGAATCATGTAAATGGATCGATGTTCTCATTATTTGTCCGAAAGAACATAAGATTGAATGCGTTGTTGGATAAATTGCATGTGAGGCTTGGTATTGACCGGTCTGTTTCAAAGCTTGGCGTAAAAGCTTTGTTTACTTATGATAGTGTGGGGAATATACCACCTGATGATATCTTAGACGACGAGACACTAAATGGTTACATCCAAGCGGCCTCTGACAGTAAAAATGTGATTTTTTGCGTGAATGCTACACCAGTGGAGGCAAACAATGAACCGATATTTGAGGATGATGGCATTGATTTAAATCAAGATTACAATGCCCCGGATGATAACAATAATTCGGATTATAGTCTTGGTAATTTCCCTTCTCCGGTACAAGAACTTGCTACAGATCCAAATTTTAATCCATTCGAGCAACATTATGGATGTAGTGGGTTTGAAAACAATGTTCCTACACAAAGGCTTGGTGAAGCTTCGGACCAACAGTTTCAGTCTGCACCAGTCAGACCAAGTCATAATCTTTCAAATCAACCTTCAAGTAGTCATGTTCGTGTTGAAATGGTTGGTGAATACACTGCTCCGTTTGAATTCGGTCCTCCAAGTTATAATGTTATAAATAGCCAATCACATAATCCGTTTCAGTATCCTCCTAACCAACCTTCAAGTAGTCGTGCTCAACCTATCCAACAACCATATAATTTGTTTGGTGGATCAGTCACTAGTTTTTTGGCTTCTCCGTTTGCACCTCATATTCAAACCGATCAAACGGGCAGGGATGGCAACAATAATCAGGGTGCCAATGCTAGGGCTAGTGTACGAGAAGATTATTCATGGAGGATTCCCACATTTGAAGATGATGATTTACCACGGTGTGTATCTACCGGTACGTTACATATGAATGACGTGAACGAATTGTTCATTGGGAAGCATTATGATTCTAAAGAAGATTTTAATTTGAAAATAAAATCGTATGCGGTTGCCAATAATTTTCAGATGAGATTGGGTAGGTCGGACACATGGGTAGCATATATCCAGTTCCTAACAGGGAGGATTGGGATGTTCCGGAGGCGGTAAGAAACATGAAAGTCGGAGTGCCTAATATGAGATATGCGCGATGCTAGTGGAGCTCCAAGAAGAGGTAGAATTAATACCACTAGAATTCCTTCTGAATGGGAACGTCCAGGCCATCAGAATGTATGTACTAACTGCAAACATCCAGGACATAACAGAGCTAATTGCACGCAATACCGGTAGGATCGTTATCAGAATGGATTGTTATTGATTTTTTTTATGGTGGTATTAGAATGGATCGTTATTGTGTAACGTATTAATAGAATGTAGTATTTTATTAATGGATTGTAGTAATGATTGTGTTCGGTTATTAATCGGAATCAAGTTTGTCTTGTATTACACTACCTCTGTAAAACTAACAATAATTATTACGGGGTTTACACACAAGAAAAAAGAGTAATATTACATTGAGATAACAATAAGATGACGCTTAAATAAACTAAGGGTGATCAATATATAGGATAGGATGACGCCTAAATAAATGATCTTCAATATTTAGTAATCACCACATTAAACACGACGTGATTTTCTATAGGTTGATCAATGACTTCAAAGCTGCATTCATCTCCCGCGTTTAGGTCATTGTCCGTAATGAAATCATACAACCCGCTTAAACGAACTTTTTCATTTACCATATAGACAATTCTAGCAGGCCATGATTCCCCTGTGGCAATTCGCAGTTCCACGGTCTTGTTTCGCAACATGTCGTTTGTTCTCGCAAATGCCTTTGGAATACTCTACAAATCACAAACAAATTTAAATATTGTTTCAAAATGGGTAAAAAAATATAAAACAAGAAGACAACTAAAAATATATTAAATATCTCACCACATAATAACAACCATGTGAAAATACCCAAAGTTTAGCGGCGTCGTCGAAAATGGGGATTTCGGTTACACCGCACCCGCACCCGCATCATCAACTGCATCATCACCTGCATCATCATCTGCATCATCGATCTCAGAAAAAGTCTTCTGACAAGAAGTGTGATCATAAAGAAGAGTGTCGAAAATGAAATCCCCCTTGTGTTCAAACACTATAAACTCCCTCTCATTCAAGTAATGAGCCGCCACATACTCCTCCCAACCTTCCCCAAAGAAACGAAGATTTCCATTGTCTGTGGCTCCAACTCTCACTTCCCATGTCCCTAATCGGCTTTTGAGAACGGCCCTATCTAGGTTCCTCAGCGTGTCGTTCAACCTATTAACGTATGCTGGAGGTAGTGTCTATGAAAAAAGAAACATTTCACGTTTGTTTGATCATAATAAAAGTAAATAAAAGTAAATAAATTAATAATGACATACCAAACTTGTTGCGAAACCGCCATCAAGAACTTTAAAGAAACGATCATTATCCATTTCAAAGAGTTTGAAGGTGAAGAAGTGTAAATTGAAAGTGAAGGTGAAGAAGTGTAAATTGAAAGGTGAAGAAGTGCTTCTCTTTACACTACTTAAAAGAGTTTGAAGAAATCATTTAAATGGCTCGTACTTGTTCAACAACAATAATTGCATGTACCACAATAGTACTTGCATTCCCTACGTTTGAACGTAGAGAATGTTGCATTACCTACGTTTGAACGTAGATAATGTTGCTTTGCTACGTTTGGACGTAGGGAATGTTGCAGCCATACATTTATATTTAAAGAACGATCATTATCCATTTTAAGTTGAGTTGTTTTTTAAACAAATTGAATACTCATCAAAACAACATCACCAAAAATATAAATGGCTACCAACATACAACAAAATACCAAAAATATAACATACACCAAAAATTTCCAAAATTAACATACACCAAAAATTCCAAAATTAACATACACCAAAACAATGTTTCTACAAATTAGTTTACAACTGTACTATTTGATTAAAAAGTTGGACAGAAACTTTTTTCCGGAACAACGGCATGTTCTTATGATGGAGGAGCGAAAAATCTTCCTTGTGCAACAAATGCTCAATGAATTTTGCCGTGTATAACCCACAATCACCCCTGTATAAAATGGATAGTGTCAGAATAGTGTAGATTGTATAATGTGATAAATAGTTAGAAGTTTATAACACTTACGGAATTGGCATTTGTGGTACGCCTTCTACTATTTTCACTTCCAAAGGAGGCTTCGCCGGATCAACCATTTTTGGGAGTTGACATAATCGTGCATCGGTCTCGAACACTTTCCTAAACGAAACTCCCAACATATATATATGTGTGTGTGTGTGTGTGTGTGTGTGTGTGTGTGTATAAGTATAGACACATATATAGACACATATGTATACATATATATACACATATATATATATATATATATATATATATATATATATATATATATATATATATATATATATATATATATATACATATATATACACGCGAAATGTCTTATCATCTCTTTTTGTTTTTTGGAACATCGTTGTTTTGTGTTGTGTTCGTTGTTTGTAACGTTAGGGGTAAGAGAAGAAGATAATATGGTTTTTACCACGTCATAGAATACTTGATGATGACGAGGGAGAACAAAGGCCGTACGGAGCCGGCGGAACGGACCTTATATTTTCAATCTAAAGGTTGCCTCACTTCCGGCCGAGGATTACTGAGCCGCCGGGACGGGGAAAAGATGCTCGTTGAGCGAGACCTAATGAAATTTTCTACGAGCTACCTACCGGGAGCCCCAATATAAAGCCCGGAGCTTAGGCATGACACAGCGGATCAGAAGGAATCGAAAACACCCTAGGGAAAGCATGCAATTCTAAGAACCTCATCAGGCCGAGGCGTACCATGGAATTCAGTCCGAGATATTGATTTTTGGATTTTCAAACAACAGTAGTTTGTCGTTTGGTTCAATTTTTTAATTAACATACATGTTAGCCATAATTTCAAGGGCATTTTTATTGTTCCCCATGTTAGCCATACTTTCAAGGGCATAATTAGGTCATTAGCAATACTACTATCGTGCTACCTTACAATGAAAGCAAACATAAATCACAATCATACAACATATACATTATCAATCCCAATGTAACACCATACACATGCTTCCATTTCCCATTTTTCTATCAAATTCAATATCATAAATTACACTACATTATCAAATCAAAAATTATAACACTATCATACATATTCTCACATATTAATAATTTTACATTAATTTACTTCTAAAACCTATCATACATATCATTACAGTTCATTTCAATAGAATTAGCCCCATTAATTCGAATCAAATAACAATATGAAAAACATATACATTAAATTCAATATAAAGTAGAAATCTGCAGCTTTCTACGTCCAAACGTAGTGTTTCTACGTCAAAACGTAGACAAATCACGTTCAGACGTAGAGATCTGCAGTCTCTACGTCCAAACGTAAAAACCTTACGTTCAGACGTAGAGACCTGCAGATCTCTACGTCCCGAAGCATAATCCGTACGTTCGACGTAGACTCGCATTTCTCTACGTCCAAACGTATAATACTTCCTTCATACGTCCAAACGTATGAACCTTCATACAAAAAACCCATCTTAAACCCGTAAAACGACAAATCAAACAATCAAAATCAATATAATGATTATCTAGGACCACCACAAACCACTCTACAATAAATATTCGGAAATAACAAGCACATGCTAAAGTGAAATTAATATGATATACTATAAAAGAATATTAGGGAAAATACATACCCTTTCGCTTTCAACCGCCATCGCACTTGAGAGATTGTGAAATTGTGAAATTGCTCTATCAGAATTTCTTGCCAAAATCGCCAAAAATCGCCACTCAGAATTTGAAATATGATAGGAAGAAAGAAGATTAAGGATTATGCGAGATTATGAAGGACAAGTATGTGAACCGTTTAAACATATTGTCACCTACGTTTAAACGTAGATATATCTACGTTTAAACGTAGATTTTACTACGTTCAGACGTAGCTAATTTTCAAAATATAACCTTTGGATTTCCCTACGTTTAAACGTAGTTTATCTACGTTTAAACGTGGAAACCCTGCGTTCAAACGTAGACAACCTACGTTTAAACGTAAGGAAAGATCAACTGCATCGTTTAATGTTAGTTATATTTCTCTACGTCTGAACGTAGATATCTCTACGTCTGAACGTAGATATCTCTACGTTTACCATATTTTTCATGTCAGAAAAGGCACAACCTAATTTTCAAGTGTCAGGTCTGACACGACCTGATTTTCCAATTTCTGAAATATACGACATATAATTAAACCTGAAATATACAGTTAATATAAAATATTTTTCTCCAATCATTGGGAACTATACCTGACTCTGTTTCAAAATTTCAATTCACTAATTTACACTGTAAGGGTAAAAAAAAAAGTCAGCAAAAGGACAAGAATAATTTGATAAAGTTTTCTAGCAAAGTTAGCTACCTTCTTTAGGCATTAACTACAGAAAAAATAATAATTAAATACTAAAATTCCAGAAAAAGTCCTTATGCCTATACCCTTTAGCTGTTTAGCATCATCAAAACAAATAATACACTTCCAAGAAAGCCCTTATTCACTAACCAAAAGAATACCCTTCTTTCAAATATTACGTCTTTAAATATACCGTATTAAATCTACTATTTTTACTTCAGAGTATAATCGACTTTTGGACAATCGATTCTGTTGTTGAGAATCGATTTTCTAGAAGTCGATTGGTTTGGGCGTCTTTAATGGCATCATTGTTAAAGTTGTCTGTTAAAATCAAGCGCATACCGTTATACTAAAACAATTGGTGTCAGTAAATGTGCTACTTTATTTCTTATACATTAAGAGTGTGGGCAATCTGTCCCAATACCCCCCCTCAAGTGTTTCCCAATACCCCCCCCCCCCCTCAAGTGTTTCCAATCGTCCAACACTTGGACTACTAAAACCAATTGGTGTCAGTATATGCGCTATTTTATTTCTTATACATCAAGAGTGTGAGCAATCTATCCCAACACCCCCCTCAAGTGTTGGCAATCTGTCCAAACACCCCCCTCAAGTGTGAGCAACCTGTCTCAACACTTGCACAATTTTTTTAAAAAAATAATGTTCCAACCAGGGTTCGATCTCGTGACCTCTGGCTCCGCTACCATGTTAAGATCAAGCGCTTACCGTTGTACTAAAACCAATTGGTGTCAGTAAAAACGCTACTTTATTTCTTATACATTAAGGGTGTGGGCAATCTGTCCCAACATTGTCACACATTGATACATGTTATTGTTTCACCACTAGATTACTCATAGCCTAGATTTTGAGGTTGAAGTTCATTCGGTCTTATGTTTTATGGGGCTTAGATTTTCAACAACCACACCAAACCTACCGGTTTTAGGATCTCAGTACAATCCACTTTCAGGTGGTCAATTGCCATTCTCACTTCGTTTTTAGGATCTCAGTACAATAGACTTTCAGGTGGTCTATTGACACTCTCAGTTCTAGAATCACTTTCTGGTGGATCTCAATACAATCGACTTTCAAGTGGCCTATTGACGTTGTTAATTATTACTGGTGTGGTGCCGCCATAAAAACGGTGTGATGTCACTAAAGGCTCCACTTTGTTTTCCATCATCCAAGAGATAATACTTACTCAATATAAGAACCCGATCCACTTTGTTTCACGATTTTTGTATTTTTATCACAAATGTTTTGCATATTTTTGTCCAAACTTTCATGTATCAAACAATTAACGTTAAAGGTACAACATGATCCGACCAATATAAACTTGACATGTGCAAAAAATATAACGATTAGGTTAAACGAAATACATAGATGAGAGGTAAACGTGGCAAGATAAACCATTGTTGATAGAAATACAAAAACTGTGAAGCAAATTGGACCAAAAGTGTAACGCCCCTCGACCCCGAGCTTGATAGCGCTAAATGAATCATAAATGTCCGGTCAACTGCTTAGACCATCGTCCTCGCTTGGCCTAAAAGGCTAACCCGAGTTGACAAGACTTTTATGTCTGGTGATGGGCTTCCCTCACTTCCAATATAGGATATCACATTCTCCCCCCTTATAAGGGACTAACGTCCTCGCCAGGACGGCAAAGACTTATCCCACTGGACTTGTCCTAGTTCGTCTCTATCCTAGGATTTTAGAGGTGGCCCCCACCGTCTCCCACGGTGTGACACTTAGTTTCGTATGATGGTCGGCTTCGTCCCTACCATAGGATTCTAGAGGTGGCCCCCACTGCCTCTCACAGTGTGACACTTAGTTCCATACAATAGTGGGCTCGGAATACCATTCTGTAACGCCCCCAGACCCCGGGCCTGGTAGCGCTAAATGAGTCATAAATGTCCGGTCAACTTCTTAGACTGTCGTCTTCGCTTGGCCTAAAAGGGCTAACCCGAGTTGACAAGACCTGTATGTCTCACACTTATATTGTGGTAATGCGTTTTCCCCACTTCTAATGTGGGATATCACAAAAAGTCTTCATGTAACCTCCCAGAACTCAAGTCCGACGACGATATTCGAAGCATAATGGATCTAATAAATACTTATAGGCTTTTTAGTCTCGTTTGGCCTAAAATGTTTAACCTAAGTTAACCAGTCTAACCTTATATCTTAATAATATTTCTTCTGGTTTTTTCATGTGACATCAAACTTTATCCCTTTGTCCCTTTTTATCAATGTTAATATAGTTTATTTAGCTTAAAGTAGAGTCTGGTGTTTCTTTATGGACAACTAATTTTCTTTCAATCAATAAACATATGCCACTGCATAATAATAAAAACAAAGTAAAACCATATGCACAAAAATCTCAGCCTTTTTATGTACTCCATCAAGAAATCATGTAATTTCTATTTGATACACACTAATAGTGAAGCCAAAATGATGACTTAACACATAGCTTAAAGTACAAGATATACATTCATTTAGCTTTCATCACCCAAAAACTCAGCATCTTTTTCTTCCAAACTAGAAAAATCTCTTCTTTCAAGCTTTGAATTAGCAGCAACATATACCATCTTCTGAACCATTTCTTGTCCTGAAGAAACACATCTCAAACTCGAAAAGTTACACTTAAACACACACGACGACGTTGCTTGGAGAAAAAGCAACCTTAATGCAACTTTCCCTAATGCCCTAAAATCCTTCAAACATGTCTCCCAAACAAGTCTACTACTTAAAGGGTTCACAATCCTCATCTTCCCGGTTAAGGGATCGCGTTGTTTTACTTGAACTGCTTTAGCGTATAACGGATCAAGCCCTTCTGATCTCCATTTCATGAGATCCAACAATGCGGTTTTAGCTTCCTCTCTCGGGACTAGCCTTAAGATTAAATTCTCCACGTCCTTTTCTTGATCTTGTGTTAGGGATTTGAATGGTGGAAGGTATTTCCCACTTTCATTTTGTAACAAGTGTTGAGGATCAAGTACAAATGCAGTAGACCAAGCAGGGTGATAGATTTTCTTGAATCTTTTTTCGAGTATTGTGACAATCGGTCCTTCAAGAATGTTGAATTTACAACACCATCCCTTTACTTTGCTTCTCAATTCTTGCCATAAAGGAAGACAATCCCCAACCAATGGCCTTTCAGATTCAATATCTTCAGCCATTTTAGTAATCAGTTTCAACAATGAATGAATAGCCTCTAGATTGTTCCAAAAACCGACATCCTTAATCATGTCCGCGATTTCTCTAGCATCCGAATCATCCAATATTACCGAATGCAGAACTCGAGCATGACTCAGCACATCCTCTATCATTCTAGTAATCGAATCAGAGTTCTTCGATGTGCTACGAGGAACTCGTATTAGCCCAGGAAGGTCAAGTTCTTGCAACCTAAATTTAAGGATGCTATGTCTAATCTGAGCCTTGTTATTGAAAAATGATGCAATCTTTAAGCAATTATCAACTACATTTTGAAAAAGTGGAAGCTCTTTACTAAAATCTTTAACTAAACTAACAAAACCCTGAATTTGGCAAGATAAATTAACCATCCAATTGTGTTGAATCTCCAAATCTTTTAGTGCTTTGTTCTTATACTTGTCTGAAATTATCCCTACACATTTTTGGGCATCATTACCACTTACCGATTTCGTTGTCTCCCATAAAAGTTCCTCTACATATTGTGCTGGCATTGCATTAGTATTGCCTATACAAACCACCTTCTGAAAGACACTAACCCCATTGGGGAGATTTATCAAACACTTAACAGACCTTTCTTCACCTATTCTACAACTTTCAATCTCCCATCCATTTGAAGCTAATTGAAAGTATTCTGCTTCTTTAATTCTAGCTTCTGCCTTAATTTTAGCATCTTCAAACCTTGAATCAAGCCTATTACCCAAGAATTCACTTTGAGATATTGAAGGTAAGCCTACTTGACTTAAAAAGGCCTTGAATTTAGGATGATCAAGGCTCGAAAACGACACCGACCCGCACGACTCGTAAAACCAATCAGCCAATAAATTAACAGCTGAACCAACCTGATCTTTTCTCAATGAAGGACATGGTGATGAATTTGAGTGTTTAATCTTCTTTACACTATCTTCCAACATTGCTAAAGCCCCCAAATCTTCTTTCCCACCAGAAAGCACCAAATGCTGCTGTTGACTATTTGATATTGGAGTTTGCTCAATTTGGAGAGGTGAATAACTTATCTCCCTAAATTGTCTTGTGCAATCGACAGTACTAATTTGATATGAATTGGAAGAAGTCCCACCAATCAATGGCCTTTTCTTGAAATGATGATTCAATGAAGAAGGTGAACTTAAAGGAGGTAATGATGGTGAAACAGAGCTAAAATTGGGACAAGTCCCTCTTTTGAGATGCTCAGAAGCTGTTCGAGATGGGTTTGATGAGGAAAAAACTGCATCACAAAGAGTACACTTAAGCTTAACTGTTTTGGGGAGATTTGTTTCAGGATTTATGATAAGTATAGGTTCTAAATGAGCCCAATACCAAGCCCCTTTTCCTTTATTAGCCTTCATGCGTAAAGTTACCAAGCTTTCATATCTTTTATTCACAGCCTTCACCGCCATTTCTTCCCCAGAAGCTTCTGCATCAAATCTTGACATTGAGAAATACAAAATTAACCAAATGGGCATCAAAATTTTAACCCTTTTAACTCAAAATCCCAGCGTAAAAAATCGAGCTTTTGAAGTTGATAAGCAAAAGATACAAGTCCAGAACTTTTTTTACCATTTCAGCAATCTGACGAGCAAATACAGCTAAACTAAGAGGTTTAAATCACTGGAAACAAAAAGGGTTTTGGATTTTGGAAGCTAAACATGCAGAAAAATTGGGATCTTGAAGTGAAGAAATGGGAGGTGTATGAAGAATATGTGGTGTGAAATAGAGAAGTACAAAGAGGTGAATGAGTTAATAGCATTGTACGGAAAAGAAAAGAGAGGAATGGGGAAGAAAAGAGAAGGAGGCAATGTGGGCTATCGACATAGAAAAGGGACGATAATGGAGTGTCAAATGTATTTGATTTTTTTTTTTTTTTTGTAGTAGGGACAAAGAGACTAGGAAGGAGACGAGAAGAGAATATTTTCCTTGTACTACTTGCTTAGAAGGAGCGTGTGCACTAATCTACCCATTGTTGTTCAAATAATATCTCAAATACACTCTATTACGAAGACACGTTCATCAATTAACATCTTCTATAAATCCTAGCCGTGGCGGATCTAACTTCTAAGTAAATAAGGGTGGACTAATGTCTTTATTGAGATCTAAAAATCGATATAAGTTCGTCGGTAAACAATGTAAAAACTATATTAATATCCTAATTCGGTCTCGAAACTTGTTTTGATGCCAAACTGGAAAAAAATATTGGGTCTGACATTGGATCCTAGAACGGGATGAAGAGGTACTGAGGTCAACCATTTAATGTTAGTGTCATAACTACTTCAACAAATATCTTAATATGATTTGACAGTGAGATCAGTAACGAAGTGACGTCTCTTTGGGTATTGATATTGTTACGACCGATCAAGTATATACAGTGGCGGACCCAGGAAAATTTTTTCAGTGAGGGCCAAATTAAAAAAAAACGTGAAAAAAAAACTCAAAAGCCAGGATTCGAACCCGTGATCTAAGGATAGGTAATAAAACTTCTAACCAATTGAGCTAAATGGATAATTAAACTAGGTATTGTCTGAAATAATATACATACACAACTTTAATATTACTAGAGGGGTATAATAGTAACTTCGTCCGGAAATTGAGGTGGGGTCCATGCACCCCACCCCTATAAGGCTGGGTCCGCCCCTGAGTATATACAACGACTGACAAAGTCTATTTTTACTTCATTGATTATTACAAGTCTATATCATGATTTGACAGCGAAATCTGTAAAGATATGATAAATGCTTGGGTAATGTCAATGTTACAACCAATCAGACACAACTTATATTTACATCATTGATTATTATGAGTCTATATCATTATCAATTAGTTCCACATCATGATTTGGCAATGATATATTGATATATGTAGTGATGTGACATCTATTTGGGTAATGCCACTGTTACAAACAATCTATCTTTGTTCCATTGAATATTATAAGTCTATATCATGATCAATGAATTTTACATTATGATTTGGTAGTGGAATCTATAATGATGTAACATATGTCCGGATAATGTTACAACCAATCAATCATGAGTGACACAATCTATTTTTATATCATTGGTTATTATATCATGATCAATAAGATTTACACCATGATCTAACATTAGGATCTGTAATGATGTGACATATGTTCGGGTAATGCAACTGGACACTGCTACAACCTATCAAACACTACGAGTGATAAAACATATTATTACACCATCAGTTATTATGAGTCCATATTATGATCAACGAGTCCTACGTCATTATCAATGATGTAAAAGCATGTTGGTTGTCACTCGTTGTAGACCTATAATTACTCCATTTATTTGTGTCATAATTGTTATGGTATTCACATATCATATCGTAGCAATAGTTGTGTACGAGTGATTATAATAATAACATTACTATAGATTGTTGTTTATAGATTATTCACACAAAAATGTTAAAAACATAGGCCAAGTGCACAATAATGTGAAGCCCACAAATCAAATCAGGCCGAATATATTTAGTTTGTAGTTAAGTTTGTTCATGAACGAGCTTGAGCTTGCTTGATTTGATCGTTGAATATCAAGTTTAATCACTTTAATTAAAAAAATCTTCAAAAGAGAAAATGCTATAGGTCTACAAATTATATAAGTAGACAACATAGAATACATGAGTAGACATTTTTGTGAGGCAAATCGAAGTGAATATATACAAGTAGTGGATGTATCATTACCGTTATTTTTATCAAAATAATTGAGCAAAGTAATAAGTGTATAAGCTTGTGATAGTATTATTTTAATTTTTTTTTTGATAATTATTTTAATTAATTACAAAACCTAGTAAATTGGCGAAAACTTCTTGGAAGTATTTGTGAAAACAGAATATAGAAGATTCTTTGGAGTATTATATATGAGGATCTTTCTACATTATTGAGGACTTTAAAAAAATGTTCAAAAAATATTAAAAAATACAATAGATACATTAGTCTGTATCCACATGTTTAATATGATGGAATATTTTTGGTGGAATGGTGGGTACAATTGTCCATTTCACCAACCATTGTATTTATTGGCTATCTTAAGCTTGAAGTTTGCAATCAATTACTGCCGGTAAAAAATTCTATCTCTCTTTTAACAATAAATAAATAAAATCAATACGCAACATTTTTACTTCTACTTTTGCCTTTCACGTTTATCTATATTTCTTTCACGCTCGTTGATTATGATCGAATTTAAACAGTATGTTGAAAGGTGTTTTTTTGAGATCAATGTTGGAAGTTTTCATAACTTAATTTCAGTCATAAAGTACTTAATATATTTTGTGACTTGTATTAAATATTGAAAACACTAACATCCGATTTGAATTGAGTCAGAATAATCACAATTTTTTGACTTGAATGAATCAAAATATCATGTAGTGTGGAAAGATGCTCTAAACCTTTCCACTAAGGTAGTGTTAATTTCGAGAGCCTTTAATTACACCAACATCTATTGTGGCACCACACCAAGTTGTCAAATTCGATTTTTCAGAGTATGAATTTGAACATTCAAACTTTGAAAGTTTCTGAAAAGTCCTCGAAAGTCGAACCTCATGTATAAAATCTGATTTTTTTTAATAGGTAAACTTTATTATGGTGCTGCAAAAACAGGTGCGACGTGGTGCCACTAAATACTCTGTATATCAAATGATCTAGTGTATTAGAAAAAAAAAGATCTAGAGTTGTTAACACTATGAGGTTATTGATTAGTGATTTCAAATTATTTGATTGACCTTGAAGTATCATTCCTAAAGCCGGAGATTGGGGGTTCGATTCTCGGCCCCTTCCGGTAAGAGGATATAAGTAGCACCCCCTTCCTGGAGCTACTAGGTTACCTGATTAACCTCTTCTCACATTCCTGTGGGATCGGGGGTGAGGGAACCCTCAATGGTAGGGTTTACCATTTTTTAATGTAGTTACATCAGTTTTCAATTATGCCTCAATCGGTGTCCAATTCAGGATTTACATCTAGTGAAGTACCGAAGCAAAACGAGGAGTCCAATGGGGGCAGAAGACTAATGTAACTACATTAGAATCATACTTGCAAGAACCCATGTTGAACAATAAATAATAACATTATATTATTTATTTTAATACGGGTTGAGACTACGACCCCTACTGAAGACAAATCTACCCCCGGTCCTTACGCATCTAACCTCCACCCCATCCACCTTCATCGGCCACCACCCAGTTCACCTCTATCGACCACCATCCAGTTCACCGTGCGTACCATCATATTTACCACCACACACTCACCTTATCACCCCTAATCAACATTTTCCTTACCACTGCCTGTCACGAGATACAAACCTTCTAACCACTATCCACCACTTAGCAAACCACCCCACACAAGCCTATTCTCGTAATCTTTTCTTAGCATAGCCAAACGGACGGTAGAAATCAATATTTATCATTTCTCATCATTTCATTATTTTTTTTTCGAAACGAAATACATACGCACCCATCTTAAACTAAATTATGTCTCAAGCGGAGCTCTAACCTAGGTCTCCCCACTGGAGCCCTGGTTAGTCCATAGTGGCAAACATATAATTGTGCAGTTAATTGGCAACATATAATCAACAAATATAGTGCAGTTAATTGGCAATATATAATTGTTTTGAGCGTCGCAAATGCTTAGACATTCAAAAAAAATTACTTACATGTGCAACGATTATTTTTTCACGAAAATAAACGGTCACTGATATTAACGTTTTTAAATTTATTAAAAGTCATCAACAAGATGCGATAGTATGCAGCCCAAATGACTTGTATAGCCCCAAGAAGAAGATAAAACCGTGATGCAAATAAAACCCAAAATTCAAGTGGGCTTTAAATAAAAAAATATTGGGCTTTTAATATCCATCCAAAATTTCGTAGGTCTTAGTCTTCAGCCAAGTTAAGGTATAATTAAGGGTTTAAGGTTTCCTCCTCAATTACACATAGTCTCCATCTCGATTTTCTACTTCTTTGTTCCATTTTTAGCTGAATTGATTCTTCAAATGGAAAACCCAGAACACGAATCGACAGATTCAGAGTCGGAGGAGTCAGAATCCGAGCAAGATCAAGCTATCAAATCATCTGAACCAGCCAAAAACGCCATTTACAACAAAGACGGTTTGCTCGATAAGCTTGGAGATATAATCTGGCCAGAAGACGTAGAATGGATACACAAGCTTTCGTTTGATATTAATCAAGGTGATTCGGTTGATGTGAATGATGATTTAAGTCGCGAATTGGCTTTTTTTACACAGGGATTAAATGGGACTCGTGAAGCTTTTACAAAGTTTCAATCTTTGGGGCAAAAATTTCTAAGGCCTAGTGATTATTATGCTGAGATGGTGAAATCTGATACCCATATGGTAAAAGTTAAAGGAAGATTATTAGCAGAGAAAAAGAGGATTGAAGAAGCTGAAGAGAGGAAAAAAGCAAGAGAAAGTAAGAAGATTGCTAAAGAAGTTCAAGTTCAGAGGATGAAGGAAAAGGTTAAGAAGAAAAAGGAAGATATTGAATCAGTGAAGAAATGGAGGAAACAGAGGAAAGATAGTGGATTTGCTGATAGTAATAAAGATGGTGATGAAATGGGGTTTAATTTTGATGAAGGTGGTGGGTTTACAAGGTCTAAGAAGAAGCAGCAATGGGTGGCTCCCGGTGATCGGTCTGGCGGAAAATCTGGTAAGGGGAAGAAAGAGTTTGAGAAGAAGAAGAATGGTAGGGAACATAAGAATGCAAAGTTTGGATTTGGGGGAAAGAAAGGGTTGAGGAAACAGAACACAGTTGAAACTACTAATGATATTAGAGGATTCAACAACAATTCATCTGGTCAGAAAAGGAAGAGATGAATGATATGCTTGGATCTGATCACTTATGAATTTGATTTTGTCTTGAAGTTTTTAGTTTGACCTTGTGTTTTTGATTGAATCTCAGACAGAGTATGTGTTTCATTTGGTAGTTAGATGTGTTTTATGATGTAATAGAGACTCGTTGTACACGAGTTTTTCGTGTTTTTATGTTCTTTTCGTGTTCAAAGATTGCGTCTTACAATGTTATCGATTATACATTCTGAGCTTGTGTTCTTGATAGATTCGTCGACAAATTATCTGTTGCATTCAATAGTAAGATGTGTTTATGATGTAATGGTGACTCTTCATGCATGAATTTTTCGTGTTTTTGTTTCGTTTTCGTGTTCAAAGATCATTTCTTGCTGTATCATAACTTGTACATTCTGAGCTTGTGTTCTTGAGTAGTTATGAGCTATTTTTATGGCTATCTATTTGTGTTAGCTTGTGTTTTTGATGGATTCTCAGATGTGTTTAATGACACAAATTTTTCGTGTTTTTGTTTAATTTTCGTGTTTAAAGATTACTTCTTGCTCGATTATAAATTATAGTACATTCTGAACTTACGTTTTTGATAGATATTTGTACAGAGTATCTGTTGCATTTTACATTTAGAAGTGTTTTTCCAAGCTTATCAAGCAAACCGTGGTTCAAACCTACCTAATACACTAGGTTCCACATTCCAGATGTTGAATGCCCACCAGAATATTGCGTTTTTTGGCTGAATCCAAAAATCACGGATTGTAAAGTTTATCAAGCAAACCGTAATTCACTTAAGAGAGCAGGAGATTTACGCTTATCAAGCAAACAACGGTTCGAAGCTACTTTGTGGGCATCAGAATGATGTTTAACCACCGAAAAGTTGAACCTCATACACGAGGTTTGAAATTCTAGTTGTTGAATGGCCACTAGAATATAGCGTTTTTTTTTACTGAATCCAAAAACCGCGGTTTGCAAAGTTTATCAAGCAAACCATAATTTGATTGAGTCAATTAAACCACACCTCCCCTCTAGAAGCAAAATTCTTCTCCAAGAACTTGTGAAGGACCCTTGAGTCAATAAAAGAAAATTCTCCAAAAAGAACTTGTGAAAGACCCTTTAGTCAATAAAAGTTTACTACAAAAATGACGGTCGTTAATGACATCATAACTGATATATTTTCAGAGCATAATATCGACATTCGATCCTAAACGAGAAATTCGACATTGTAAATGTTGAATATCCATTTTTCGACACCCACAAAATCGAACATACCTCAAAACATGATATCACGGTAAACTAGTCAATTGTGATGGCTTTTTAACGACCGCTTACTAGCTACTACTCCTCGCTCTCTAGATTTATAATCACCACATAATCAAGCTTTCTTATCTTTCAATCGTTGGAAAAAGAAAAAAAAACAAATTATTTCATTTGATTTACTTACCTAGCTATAAGGAAAATCAAGAATGTTGAATTCATCGAATTCTTGGATCCTCTTTCTTCTTTTATGCAATTTCACAATCGCGATTATAAATTATATGCTCCTCAACAACCTTGATCCAATATATTTTTTGATAATTTATGGTTTATGCAATTACATCACGTCGAGTATAATTCTCCTCGTCATCCACAACTCCTCCAACAACAACAACAACAACACAGAAGCCGCCTTATTATCGTCGAGTGATTATACCAATGACACCGAAAAGTTGGATTATCACTCGGTTGATATGAATGAATAATTTTAAGTGAAGGTACGACGAAGAAGAAGATGATGATAGTGATGATGATCTGAGTTGCTGGACTTGCTCGTGTTTTTGATAGATTTTCTCGGTTTGCGTATAATAGGTTAGTCGTGACAATGATGTGATGTAATAAAGACCATTTATATGGAAATTTCTTGTATGGTGAGTGTTTTTAGAGTGAAGTTATCGGAGAGTTGATCAGAGTCACACAGTTTACATGTTGACTCTGATCAACCCATCGGTTACTTCGTTGCATTTGGATATACTAGGCAAGTACCTCCCCGTTTATATAAGAAATTTCCGTGTAATTTTCCTTTTTTTTGTGTTTAAGAAGAGGAAGATATGATCTGCTTTTTGAAGAAGATAATGGGTGACTCCCGGGGTGATCGGTCCGGCGGTAAGGCCGAAAAATTTGGTGGTTTATTTGTTTTAGATGTGTTTTATGTCTTCACAAAAATAGATGCGCATTCCGCATATGACATGTGCGCACCCAATAACTTTTCGTAAAAGAGATTCTTTGTACACGGTTTTTCTTGTGTGTTCAAAGATTACTTATTGGACAAAGTATCAGTTGCATCAGACGGTTAGACGTCGGGAATACCTCTTGCACCATAATTGAGTAAACTTGTTGTGCATGATGTGAGCTTACGTTATGAGTTTTGGGTAGTTATTGAACCTTGTTGGGGTGTCCCGAAAGAGTAATGATATAAGCACAACGGTTATGCCACAACGAGTGACACATCGGTAATCTGCACCGTTGATCATGTTAGAATTACATTTGATCAATTTAGACACGTTATTATCAACGGTGTAGATTATCGTTGTACCACTCGTTGTGGCATAATCATTGTGACTGTATCATTACTCGTTCCGAAAATAGGTTTGATGTGGTGCAGATAAATATATAGTAATGCAATTTTCGTTGAATTAAAAATTAAAATGAATGAAGAGTGGTACCGATAAAGATATAGTAAGAGTCAGACTCTGTAGGCATGACCCGGACCGAACTCCGGATTGTCCGACCAGACAGTGGGTGCCTGATACCCGGGGCTTTAAGCCAAAAAAAAAATTAAAAAAAAATGAATGAAGAGTGAAAATTCAAGACATTCCATTAATCTAGTTGAAAGGAAATATTTTGCGCTCAAAAAATAATTTCAATAACAGTATTTGATTTAGTACTTGTCAAAAACACTTCAGTCAGTAAAAATTACCTATAAAAATGAAAAACAATCGTGAAATGCACCACAATTGATCTGTTTTTAGGGTATTACAATAACATTCGACATTTAAAATGTCCAATCCAAAAGGACATTCGATTTTGCAGCTTTTTAATGTCGATTTTCGACAACTACCCCAAAAGTTTACATAAAGAAATGATAATGATTCGTGTAGCCTAAAAGTTTACACTAAATTAAATCGGGACGGGTCGGGATTTCCGTTGGGTATACAACTTGTGTCCGAATATTTCACAATTATAATCGGGATGAGACGATTTCCGAAAAGTTTGGGTTGGAAAAAATTCGAAATGGAAGTTGGAGAGAGTCGAGATCTCGGGAATTTTCGCCAGCCCTGCTATAAAACGTACACATACATAATACATGACAGTTTCGTGGTGAATGTGTGTGTGTTTTAAGTAAGAGAATGGTCAATTAAAAAGCATGGAGTCTGTCTTGACATGCTGTAGACTGATTCTAATGGAGAACGAAGAATTCCTAAAGCATATGTGCCTTTAAATCTTTGCCCTTAAGTTGTTTAGACTTATTTTTAGTTGGCTGACTCAATATTTGAGGGTAGGTATCCTAAAATAAAGTTTATTTGTTAAAAATTATTAACATTCATAAAACAATCATCTAGTGCACTAAATGTGTTTAAAGTATATTGTAATATCCCACGGTGAAAAAGTGGATAAAGATTATTATTAAGATATAAGATTACGACATAATAAATTTAGTAAACAACAACGATGTGTCTAAGTAGTTATCGGATCGATTATGACTCAAATAGCGTCGTCATATAAAACTTAATCCTCCGTTAGGGTCCTCCAGGATGCCGAATCCAATTCCATAAGAGAGGGAAATGTAATTGTTAGATGTAGTGACCGAAATACAATTATCTAATTGTTTTAGGACAGAATTAATAATTCATCTTATTATATGCATTTTTATTTATAATTAAGACACTACTGAAAACCCTAAGTACCTCGTTTATGTAATCACATAACTCAGTGTATGGCTATACACAAGAGGATTGAGTTAGTGAGATGTACTTAAAATTAACTTAGTCTGTAGCATTTATTAATCTGAGTACGGGTCTCATAATTAATTTGCTATTAATGCGCCCAAAACACTTTAGGTGTGAAAGTCTTATCCGGACTGTCGGTAATAGGGTACACTAGTGGGGCATTTATATATGATGATAATCATATAGGGTACGGGACCGATTTGATTTGAGTTCTCGATATAATTCCGTATTCGAGAAGTCTTATCGAATCACAAGATGATCATAAATGGATTAATCTCAATCCCGAGGTGATCACAGACAACTGCTTAGACTAGGGTAGAGTTTGATGTGTTAGTAAGGATCACTTCGCAGTATGTGGTCCTTCCAACACTTCTCGTTGGCTCTATTCTAGAATGAGTGAGTAGTCGCGCTATCACGTATATGGAATCCATTCCTTCCCTCGGGAAGTAGACGACGATTCCTTATTTGTTAACCCTAAGGCGATCAATCGGCCAAGTTCATATTATATTTGTTATGAACTAGTTGATCACTAGGGGGTTACTGGTAAATAAGGATAATATGTTTCAAGAAGGGTTTACGGAAATATCCCGAATCGAAGTGAACAGTCTATGGAGGATTTATCCGTATGTAATGATTATATCAGTGGACGCTTTCGACTCATAAATTGAGTGTAAGTTATCTATATTCGATAGAGTTCAGTTTCGGGTTTATGGTGGTGTAATCCCGGAATTAATAGGTTGGATATAATTATTACGTCGACGAATAATTTTATTCGATTTATTGTAGCTACCGAATATGAGTCGTAATTCCCCGACGCGCTCCTAATATAAGATATAGGTTTTCTCGTCGCTTCACATCAATTATAATTAAATAGTGGATTGGGCTATTTAATTGATATGTGGATTAATTGTTTAGTTGGATTTAGATAATTAAATGCGTGGAAAATACGTTTTCGTGGGTACTCGGCGAAAATGGTGAAATTTCGTGTGGACTAGGTCAAACCCTAAGTCTTGGCCGAAATTTGCATTATTTATTATTGGGAAATTTGTTTTCTCAATAAATAATAATACATGTGATTAAATTATTTATGTGTTAAATGATTTAAGGAAAAGAATATCTTTTATATATCCTTATTTATTTTCGAATATTCTAGATATATCTTTTTAGGAAAAGGATTATTTCAATTGATTTTGTATTAATTAAATAAATCCTTGGAGGACAAGGATTACTCTCCTATATAAAGAGAGTTCTTCCAAGCCTTTCATCACAACATACAACACGCCATTATTGAAAGAATATAGCTTGAAATTTTCGGCTATAGTTCCTTGGGTTTCGAGTTGGAATAATCTTCGGGATTATACGGTAGCATATCAAGGAGGTCCGGCGGCGGGAAACACCATCCACCTGGTGTTGCTGGGAGACACACGTTGGAAGGTTTGTGGCGCTCAACTTGCGTGGATACTACTTTTGATCTTGGAGTTAAGCACCATAAAAAAGGTAAAATCCAAACCCCTTGTAGTTAGATCTTTAATTTATGTTCTTTGTTTTCGTTTAGATCTAGATCGATGCATTCCGTCGCGTAATCGGGTCAATCTATGATTGATCCGACGATATTACATCTAACAGTAATACCCACCCACATTTAAAAAGTGAACATAATCCTCCGATCCGATCCGATCCACACTTAAAAAGTGGACATAATCCTCTGCCAGTGTCCTTGCGAGGACGATTTAGTGATTTAAGTTAACCATTTTAGACTAAATAATGACGATGGACCTAAGCAGTTATGGGATTAATTATGGTTCAAGCAGCGTCCACGGTACCGAGTTCCGGGACGTTACATGTGGTATCAAAACCGCCTACCAGATGAAACTAAATCTATTCGTAGAGTCTTGATGACGGCGTTAATTCTATAAGAGAGGGAAATGCGTTATAACACATTGAAAAAGTGGAAGAACGATAGGTTTAAGTAGTTATTAGATCCGTTATGGTTTAAATAGTGTCCTCCGACATGAGTTCTGAGGCGTTACATGTGATATCAAAACCGACTATCAGATAGAACAAAACCCTCTGGTAGGGCCTGGGCCGGGACGAGGATGCCGATTCTATAAGAGAAGGAATGTAATATCCACACTAAAAAATATAGTAAGAAACATCACTAAATCATATGGTTGCGACATAATAAACTTGTAAACTTAGGTTAACCATTTTACGTCAAATCATGACGACATGTTTACGTAGTTAATGAATTCATTATGACTCAATAACACCGTCAAAGTCGACTACCGAATGAAACTAAATCCTCTAGGGCGTTACAATATCAGAGTTATATGGCGTTAAAGATGGTATCATGTAGAACCGCTACTTAATAGTTATTGGATCTATTATGACCAATGTAGAATCACTATGCTTGAGTTATGAGGTGTTGCATGTGATATCAAGACCGACTACCAAATGAAACTAAATCTTAACTTAACTATTTCAATCCAAATGAGAACGTCGAGTTTAATTAGTTATTTGATCCATTACCTCTCGGGACTAGTCCTCATTTGGTTGTTTACCAAGTCATGGTGACTGACTTCCTTCTTGAGTACGTAGACTAATACACACTGTTCATAGAGCAACAAATTATAAAAAAAGTAAAAGAAAGAGGAGGGTGGTCCCACGTTCCAATTATTTCCCAAAAAAAAAAAAATTAAGTTGATTACCCAAATACTAACAAAAAAATATTGACGACGTCAACTATCAAAAGGAAAGGAACTTCCTAAACACACTACTTGGTCACTCATTTCCACTACCTATATAAACACTTCCAGCAAACTTTATTATTTCCGCAACCAAAACCAACAAGTAGATTCATTTTTGTTCTCAAATCGAGTTTTAAAAAAAAAAAAATCGAATTCTCCCTCCTATTTTACCTGGAAATTTGGAAATAATTGTCTCTTAAAAAAAGAAAAAGAAAAAGAAAAAATTACCTGGAAAATAGAAGAAATGTTGCATTCAACATTGGAGTCCATGTCCATCACAATTGCTGCTCCGAATCATCTGATCGTGTTCTGTTTCTGCAATTTCATCATCGCCGTTCTGATCCTGCTCGTCGGCAATGGCAACGGCAGCCCCTCCACCTCCGACAGCAACGAAGCTGAAACATCTGTTGCTACTTCTGTCCATCTAACAGTGAACGAAACTGTAGCACACGTATCAAATCCTGCTCAAAATGTTGAAATCGAAGATGAATTGAATGAAATCGTGCACGAAACAGAGCAAAACGAAGAAGAAGCTGATGATGAAGAAGATGATGATATGAGAAGAGTGGATTACGAATTGATTGAGATGAATGAAGAATCGGAAGAAACTGTACACGAATCAGAGACTGTTGAAAATGTGGAAATCGAAGAAGAAGAAGAAGAAGAAGATGATGAATTGAGGAGAAGAGTTGAAGAATTCATTGAAAAAGTTAATAGAGGTTGGAAAGCTGAAAAAATGGCGAATTCTCTAATTTAGGCTCTAATGAAAAAACGGATATCAAAGTCTGCATTGTATATGTAACCTCTGTTTGAAAGAACCATTTTTTGTTTTTGTTTTCTGGAAATTTGAATTATGAAATTCCGCAATAAACCAAACCTCGAGAAATTTGGCCCGTTAACGATCGATTATGTAGAAATTTATCATACTCGACCCAAACTCAAAGAGCTCCTTAAAGAAAACGAGTTGAATTTAAGCGTCTTGAAGCTTGCATCGAATCAAATGCTTTACAAGGATTAACGAGCTTGGATTTTAAATTTAGCTTTAGGTGCACCAAACTCAAGCACTGCTAGTACTAATTCGAGCCGATCTCGAGTATTTTATTTCCTACTCAAACGATCTCAAATCAAGTTCAAGCACGACACTAACAAGAGTACGATCGACTTGATAACTAAACCAAACAAAATAATTATAAATAAATATAAAAAAAAACATTTTAGTTTCATTTTCATCAAATTAGAAAAGTGGAAACAAGAAAAATAACAAACAAATTCTACACTTTGCCTCCTCCTTCCAAATGTATAGGATACAGAAACAAATCAGTGCATTACAAAAAGTACCTTCCAAAAAAAAAAAAAAAAAAAATCTTAGTCCATGATCTAACGCCTATTATACACGTTCTCTTCAACTTCAAAAAGCCAACAGAATTGGCTTTTATCACACACAGTCATTCAAGAAGTGTAAATTTGGGGCGTTTTTGCGTGCAAAAACGCGAGCCGAAGCTCCTCAAACGAGTATTCCATCTCTTCAGCATCATCACGAGTAGTTCCGTTTACTACTGCCTTATTATTCACAGGAAGAACAGCTGGTGTAGCTGGTGTCATTGCAGTCTGCATTGGCACTAAGGCATTAAACGGCGTCGAAAGCAAAGGAATCTGTGTTTTGTTCTCGTCTTCATTAACATCAGCAGCAGTTGTTGTCTTTGATGGAGTTGCGAAGGCCGTGTTGCTCACGAGCGTTTTGTGTATGATATCGGTTTGCTTCCGGTTTAGATCTTCTGACACGTTGCTTGTATTGGACTTGGATACGACGTCTTTTGAAGAAATTGGTGAGAATGGCTTCCGAACCATCGGTGATGATGACTCCAGTTCACCCGAGTTTGACATACCAAAATTGTGCTTTATTACCGGAAGTCCAGCTATATCCAAACCTCTCCTAGCTGAAACACCACAAAAAAGTGAACTAATTAAGTAAGCAGTGTTCTAAAAAACGCAAAAATCGGTCGCCTAGGCGACCCTTAGGCGTCTCGACTTGGCTCTAGGCGGCGATCTCATCTGGGCGACAGGGGTGCTGGGCGATTTTCTGAGCGTTCCTGGGCGCTCCTAGGCCCTTCTGGGCGCTCCTAGGCCCTTCTAGGAAATCAGGCGAACATCCAAGTTTTCCCAAGTAATCCCTTAAAACAGTGTTCTAAAACCCTTAAAATCCCTTAAAACCCTAAAACCCTAGAACCCTTAAAACCCCTTAAAACCCATTAAAACGCCTTAAAACCCTAAAACCGCCTAGGCGCCCCAGTAGCGTACCGACTTCGCCTAGCGATTTTTAGAACACTGTAAGTAAGTGGGACCCGTCATAATCAATGGTCTATAAAACGCAAGAAGCTCGAGAAAATTACCAGCAGATAAAGAACCAGCACCATCATGTTTAATGTGGCTAGGCTTGTCACGAGCGTGTACATGATCGTTCTTTTTAGCTAGACGCGTGTTTGGGGTAGCTTTAGGGGTTTGTATCATTGCTCCACCAACAGAGACTCTTCTATTATTGCTTATAGCTGCACCACCACAAGATAGTCTGGAGCCTTTTTTAGCAGACTGGTTTTTCATAGGGCTCGGTTTTGAACCGTAAAGTGCCTCTTGTTCAGCTATCAATTGGCCTTGAAGTTTCTTCTCCTCCTGTTATATTTATCAATACAGAAAATCTTTTTTAAGGGGCATTATAAGCTTGAAAAGTTAAGTCATACGAGAGCATTATGAAATTCTGGTATTACCCTTTGCCTTTTGCGTTCGAGCTCTTTCTCTTGTTGTAGAATGGTGTACTCTTCAAGCATTGAAAGCAACCGAATCTGCACGGCAATAACAACTCAATAAGCTGTTCTCAGAGAAAGCTTTCTAAAAAAAGGGGATAAAGACACTTTAAGTCCTTTTGTTTCATGATTTTTACACTAATACCCGTAATGCTTCATCTTTTACACATTTATTACTTCATCTATGCACTTTATTTGCATTTTCAGTACGAAGCGCCATGTGTCATCCATTCAGTAGTGTTTGACTGACATGTGGTAAAATGGACTTAAAAAGGAAAAAAATTCATGGATAAGGAGTATAAAAGTGCCAAAATGAGACACTAAAAAAAACTAGAACTCGAATAAGCACGTACACCATCATAAGTGAACTCCAAGCCTCTCTCTTTCTCCCACGCTGCTGTTTTCATAGCCAATGTTTCCACCATTGCTGTGGCAGAACAATCAAAAGAATGTTATTAGAGACAACAATATACCTTTCAATTTTCCTGTTTTGCCCAATAAAATAAAATTAAAAAAGGTTAATTAAATTGATTATCCTTCTTTTAAAATCTACTGAATTTGCATATCACTGTACTAGTCATCCGTATCATGTATAAATATGTCGATCATCAGTCATACACAAAATGTAGATTACAGTTAGAAGCAGACATCTACCTGGAAGTTTAGCGACCAGTGCACGTGCTTTCTCTGCACGCTTCAGTGTAAGATGAGCTCCTTTTCCAGCACTATAACGATTATCATCCTGTTAAGAAATATAACTGATAAGAATTCATCGGTATGGATATAAAATCGAGTTAATAGGTAACAGAATAAAGAACGAACTCGATTATACTCCTCAAGCCAACACTCCTCTTCACAGGCAGCCATCCACTTCTCGACTTTTTCAAGTATATCCTTTCGCCAATAAGCTTCCTCTTTAACTTTAGCTATTTGACATTCAACTTGTTCAAGAACATTTGCAGCATCAACGACACCTGTACGTAACAAATCGAAAGTTCAGTACACAAGAGAGTAGCACAATGATAAAACTTTTCTTTAGTAAATTTACCAGATTCTATAGCTTCAATAGCACTATCTAGAGCATTATCCGGTGCTGGTATTATGTGCGTCTTGCGACATATCTCCTCTAGTTCAAATCTCTTTTTGAGAACAAGCTCTTTCATTTTACTTATCTTCAGTTCTTCCAACCTAGAAACTTCTGCTTTGACCTGAATAGCACGATCATAAAATAAGAATTACAGTAAATGCCAATGAAAAGAAATAAGGTTAAGGCAAGCATTGTAAGAACGCCACTAACATAGTTGATGTAGTCGACCGAAAGCATGTCGGACTCTCGTTATCTCATCTTCAGTAGCAGCAACATTAGCTGTTACATTTTGGAATATACGTTGCTCATCTGCAGGAGTATCCATCAAGTTCCATAGCTCCAACAGTGATGTTGCAAGGTCTTGTAGCTAAAAAACGTAAAGATCAATAGAATTGTTCAAAGCAAACGAATGGCGGCAGTTTCAAAGTAATCTGAGAATTTTGTCTACCTGTTGCATTCTTTGTAGTTTGACCTCTCTGAGTCTTTGTATAGCACCAGCTAGCTGGTCAATTGTATCATTACTAATGCTCTTTGAGTTTTCCGTATCACCTAAACTTGGATGGATCACATTCAATGTTTGGTGGAAATCCATTCCAAGAACCGAACAAAGTGAGTTCAAGGTGTTGATGTGATTCAAGACTGTCTTCAACCGCTCATTCTGCAAGAAAAAGGGTATTTAAATCCAAAATGGGATACGAAAATAAATCAAAGAACGAGAAGTTCTTGTGTGTAAGTAGCTGACCTTTTCCTCTTGAAGTGCTTGCAGATCTCTATGCAACTCTTCAAGCTTTCTCAGGGATAGATCAGTTTCATCAAGAGCAATTTTGATGTTGGAATATCCATCTGGCCCGTAGATTTCGTACTTGATCTTATGTATCTGCTCCAACACTTCGAGGAACTGTTTTTTCCTATCAGATTTTCTTTTTTGCATCTCCTCTAACTGCGGAAGAAGGGTTCTAAGTTCTGCCTTCAAGCTTACGGGATTTTGATCAATCTGAAAAAGTTTCCGCATTAGATATGTTTATTTATCATTCTTACAAATCATCATACCGAGAAAAACCAGATCCCGATATGCAATTATAGGTAACAGACTAAAAGGAAATTTTACTATTGCACAAAAAGTATGAAACTAAAGAGAAATGGAAGTATTTCATCTTTTGCTATAGTTTACGATACGGACCTGCCTAATATGCACCGGCGGCTCTCCCAAAGATGAACAGATAGCTGCAAGCTCGGCTTCTGAATCAGCAATCGCTTGCCTTAGCTGGGCTCGGTTCTTGTTTGCCTTATCAACTCTCCTTCTATACACCTCGAGACACTCTTGTTCAATCTCAAGCAGCATGTTATCTCTTTCTTCGTCAGTTTCCCCGACCTCATCCCATATCATCTGATTATAGCATTTGATACAAGCATTAGAAACAAAAATATGTAACACTTTTGTAAGTGGTGATTCTAGTGAAGCTAAGAAAAATGATGAAAGAAGTATAAAACCTGGAGTTCATATAGCAGAGTCCCACAAGTCGATTCCATATCTGGAAATTGATCAGTTCGCGTAATTGACATTTTAAGCCAATGCAGAGCTGCCAAAAAAAATAAAAATATTATAGAGGTAATCTGCAATGCAACAGCTGAGTAAATAATTTTACTAACAAAACAATTTGAGGAAGCATCTTGTTTAGCTTACTACACCAAAACCTAATTAGATTAAAATTTACAGTTCAGTTTCTGTAGAAAAACCAATGCTGCAAAAATTTAATACAATGTACAGCTCAAATTTCAACTATAAAGTCCAACAATACAATGCAGTGACCATAACGACCTGTTTCCGAGCTTGAATTTGGTTATAAAAGTAAAAATAAAAATTAAAAATTAAAAAAAAAAAAAACACACACCAACACACACAATTCACTTACAAATGCTAATGAATAGATACTGAAAAACAGATCTACAGAGTCAGAGCTTAAAATCAAATGTTCAAAAGAACTCATTTAAGTAAGTAACACTGCAGGAATGAACACAACAAACCTCCTATACTTCACTAATATGATTAATTTATAAAAGTTACCTTTCACCGAGCTGAGTTAAATCGGAAAACAACAAAGTCAGCAAAACTGAAAAGTAAATCACCACTACAGACGAACTGAAAATCAAATGCTCAGAAGAATACATCCATCTAATCAACAACGGAGCAGGAAAAAACACAAAATTCTTCCGCATTACAGAAACAAAAAAAAAAAAAAAAAAAAAAAAAAAAAAACAAATCAACTTAAAATGAAAGATTGCGTACCTTAGTTTACCGGAAATTTTCGAACAATTAAGCTTGAAAAGAAAGAAAACTCGTTCAATTGAGTGAAGATTAAAATTTGCGAGGTTCGAATCAAGCTAAAAATTGGAGAAATTTTTCTTGAAGGAATAATCGAACCGTTAAAAGTAGGAGGGGTTTTAAATTTTTGGGTCTATGGCTTTTAGCTACAGAAGAATAAAGATGGGGGATTTAAATTTCAAAAAGAGGGAAAGGAAGACGACATAATAATAATGTGAATTATTAATGGACACTTTTGTCCTTGGTCCTCCTGGCCCATGTTACTTACTTACTTGACGTAAAGTGAATATGAATCAAACTTTGGGCTATGGTTTTTTCGAGCCTGAGCCCATTCTGGAGCTGTATTTTTTTATGGTTCGGTTATTTTGTGGGTTTTACATTGGTGGTTTGGACGTTCATAACTGAAACCGAACTGATAATTTTAATTACATTAAGTTTGAAACCTTAATTAATTAGTCAATTGAATAAGGGACTATCTTTTCACATCAATGTTGTTTTACACTTACCAAGAACCGAGAGTGGGCTTCGTTTGGATATTCCACACGCCTGCCATTCTGACCGTAAATGAGTCCGGAAAACATATACTATTCTGGCCAATTTATAGTCAATTCACACAACAACCATTCTGACCCAATTTGAGTCAGAATACGATCATTATACTGATTTTATTCTAGTCAGAATTTTAAATGTTTTTCATACTCAATACCGGTCAGAAAGACATTCTGACTAAAATTGAGTGAAAAAAACTTTTAATATTCTGTCTGAAATTCAGTCAAAATCAATAGTGGTGCTCTTATATTGTCGTTGTTATCCTGACCCAATTCTAGTCTGAATGTGTAGAGTATTCCGGACTCAATATTGGTCAGAATGATGCTCTGACTATATATGAGTTTGGAAAACTTCAAACATTCTACCTAAAAGATGGTTAGAATCAACCAGTATGGACTCTCAACACGTATATTCTGACCATATTTCAGTATGGATAATGTGTCACATTCTGACCAAACTTTGGTCAGAATGAACGCGCGTAAAATAAAAAAAAGTAAGGGCGAAATTGAAAATAAATTTCTGTGTGATAAGATATAAATTTGCGTGAAAAAATATTTCCTTGAATAATGTAACTGAACCGAGATTCGGTTGTTGACAATTATGAAAATTCAAATTATCAGTATATGTTATGAAAATTGGTTTACATATGGTTTAGATATAATTGTCAATTCGATTATATACGGTTTGAGCAACATTTTAGTTTTGTTTTATTCAATTCGATTTTTGATTTGGTTCAGTTACAATTAATTTGAATTTTTAGCGGTAACCAAACAAGGAATATTGATTTCCATATACTAAAAACCGGCTCCAAACCGGGAATAGTCATGAACCAAGCAAATCGAGCTGAATTGCCTCAATTCAATTTGGTTTTTGTATATATTGAGTCTATGAGTTTGAGGGTCGTTTCCTTTTGTCATAATTCAATCAAGTTTAGCTCATAAAATAAAACCTTCTAATAACATACAAATAGAACAATCAAGCGTTGTAAAATCGATTTTTAGCTATAGAATCAACTTGTACCCTATCAAGGTGTTTGAAAATTGCAATACTGCGATCCTATGATTAGACATTTCTTGTTAAATTTATGATAATGTAGTAATCGTTGTAACTGAAACAAAGTCAATACTTCCAATCGTTTTTTCACTTGTAACCATTTGATTGAGGTTAGTTAACGTCTCAGGACTCGAGTCTAATAACGTTACTATTACTTAACCATAATAAATCCAGTAAATATTTAGACTAATCGTTATCATTTTGCCTAAAGTAATGAACACAAATTATCAAGTCCATCATGTCTGAGCTTTATCTTATATCATGATGTTGTTCCTCCACTTTTTCAATGCGAGATACATTACAATATATGATTTGAACTCCAATTTCCAAAAAGACATTGTATTGCCTTTTTGGCACCACATCGAATCTACTTTCGGGACACCACAGTGATTTTCAACGTCTAAAGAGGTCGAAATCAAAGTTCGGCGACATATGCAAAGTCGAATTTTCATCAAAGTGTGGTGTCAAGGTATATTCAGTGTGGTGTCAATAACAGTTTTATTTCCAATATTATCTTTATTATATTATCTCAAACCATAAGATTTGACTTAAAATTAACATTTAACAGCACTTATTGTTATATCTCCACAGTATAGGTACAAAAGAGAAGTCAACAAAAGAAAAAGAAAAACGAAAACGATTTGGTTGCAACTCATAACCAAATATATCGACTTTCTAGTCAATCTACATGTTGACCGTTGACTACAAATTGGCTTATATAGTGTACTAGAACCAAACTAAAACTAGAAGTGTTAGCTACAAAGCCATTGTCAAAGTACTTAACCAAACTCAAACACTTTTTCCATAAAAGATAACATTAACAATGGACAATCATCTCAATATTATCCCCAATATATATGTATATCTACAAATTGTACATATAAAATCTAAAAATGAAAAATTTTAAATCTCTAACGTTATTTTTATGTTGTCTCACGTTTGTCTATGTCCATCTTCTTATTGTTCTCTGCCTCAACTAACTAGTTAATAGTACAAGTTAAAAACAATCAACTCATTTGTCATTACACATTTGAGAGCAAAAGTTGCATAACATTGGCATAAGTTGTAAAAAGGAGGTGAGTTCAACTTGAGCTCGAACCATAAAATACAGTAGTTCATTAGTTAAATAAACAAACTTGCGTTCAACTCGACTCGGTTCTTGTACACCTCTAGGTAAGAGTGTTGAGTGTTGAGACCCCTTCATTCAATTTCTCAAACTGTCCTAAAAATGATGACCTTTTCGATTAGGACACTGTTATTGGCAACACACTTAGGAGCAAATTTCAACTCTGTAGATGTTGAATTCTGATTTCGAATCTTCATAGTCGAATTTTGATCTTAAATTCGACTCTGAAACGGTCAAAATCGGTGGAGTACCCGGCGAGTATATTCAGTGTAGTGCCAATAACAAGGCCCTTCTCGATTAACAAAATGATATTCATTCACTTTCTTTATCTGATGATTATAAAAAATAGAATAAAAAACTATAAAAAGATAAAGTACCATTAGACAAGTAAACCATGACATGCAATACAAAATTGACAACAAAAAAAAAAAATAATTATCACATATAGACTGATTGGACCAATGCACTAAAATTGCGTATTAAAACTTCCCCTAACAAGCACGAGTCCTTTTTTTTTTTCCTTTCAAAACTAACAAATGTCCACTCTAAACGCATTATTAAAACTAAGTATTGGTGAACCTAACTTTTTCAATTTTTTCAACTCAGTGCTTTTTAACACGTGCAGCTAAATGGGAGCCCTATACTTCCATCACATTAATGTCATAACTTGATGTGTCAGTGAATCCGCTCATAATATGAGCGTGTGACCCCTTTTTATATAGATGCCATGTCATCAAAGGTCTCACTGGCACATCATCAAAGATCTCAATGTCACACCAAGTTATGACATTCATTGCATTTATATATTCAGTAATGCTATTAACACAATCACTCTGACACAACGAATGTCACAAATAGATGTGTCAGTGAGGCTACTCATTATGTGGCAGTGGGACCTGTCATTTATATAGATGTCACGTCATCAAAGGTATGAATGCCACATCAAGTTATGTCATTCGTTGTGTTCATATATTTAGCAATGTTATTATCACAGCCACTCGGACACAACGAATACAGCAACTTGATGTGTCGGTGGGACTACCCATGATACAGCGGGACCCTTCTTTATATAGTTGTCACGTCATCAAATGTCTTAGTGCCAAATCCAGTTATGCCATTCATTGTGTTTAAATATTCAGTATCACAATCATTCTGACACAATGTGTCAGAAGAACCACTTATGATGTGGCAGTGAAACCGCTCTTAATATAGATGCTACATATTCAGAGGTCTCGTTGCTTTCGTTGTGTCAGGATGATTGCGTCAATAACATTTCTTTTTTTAATTCAGTGCAATTTGACACTTGTAGCTAAGTGGTAGGTGACACTTCCATTACGTTTAAATCTCCTATATATAGAGATATATAGAGACAGAGAAACAATGTTTATATATGTAACATACTTGTATACAGCTTCTTGGGAAAAAAAACAAAAATGGCTGGAAAAAAGCAAGAAATTTCAGTACCATTTTGCTGGGAAGAAGTACCTGGAACACCAAAGAGGAATTGGAACAAGCCCACAACTACAAAAACCTCCATTAATGAACCACCAATTAAGCTGCTTCTTCCTCTTCCTCTTCCTCCTGCTGCTGCTGCAAAATGCATTGTTTCAATCCCATTTAAATGGGAAGAAAAACCCGGAACACCGCTTCCTTTCTTCTCACAACATCATCAATCTTCTTCATCTTCATATGATCAAGATGAAAGTGAAAGTCCGGTTTCGCAGTTTTCTGATAGTGATAGTGATTGTTATGAGAGTGGTGGGGAGGAGGGTTTAATAGAATGGATGTTTCCGTTGTTATCATCGACACAAACAACATCGACACGTTCGAGTCACTTGGAAAAGACATGGTGCAATGAAAAAGGGGTTCAGAAAGTTGGAGGAATGAATGAAGGCAAGGTGTTTGATGAAATGAAGTATAGTACTACTGTGGAAATAAAGAGGCCTCTACTTACTTTAGGGGAGATGATTATGATGAGTAAAAGAAGAAGTTATCAGAAGAAAACCATGGATATGCATTCCCAGAGCTTCACAAAGGTAAAAGTACTCTATTTTCCCCTCCAAAAACATTTGCGGTCTACCGTAAAAGAACAAAAATCTGATTATACATATAATTAAACGTTGTAAATTCCGTGCTGACACGAAAACTTTATTGCTTAATTCTTATTCTTCAGGAGACAAAGAAGAGGAAAGCCTTTCTCAGTTGCATCAAAGGACTTATGGACATTATTCTCAGCAAACCTCACATGAATTGGACTAAGCAACAGAAACGTAAACTCATGTAAATCAAAGAGCCCTTTTTCGGTATAATACAGAGCATAAGCATCAAAAAGAAATACTTGTTTTATTTTCTTCAAAAACAATAAGAGAATCGTCAACATTATGATGATCAACAAAGTTATAGCGGAAACTTTACGTACCGAGTAGACAGGACAATAGATGGAAATGATGTAACTTTTTTACTCGGTTTTTTCACACAGTAATAGTGTGTAGTGGTGAACCGGATGCATCATGTCCGTCCACCTGGTAGAACCATAATTTCTTCTTGTAGTGATTGTAGTTGATACTTGATAGATGTGAGAAATTTATACACTTTCAAACCATTTGTTGTAGCCATTGTCTTCACTTATAAAAGAGTCAATTTCACCCGGTACATGTTAAAGGAGCCAGAATTGATCTACTGTTGCGCCACACTTCGGGCTTGGTTCAGTTTTGCAGAGGTCGATCTCTGCAAAGTTAAATGTTGAACTTATATTCGATTTTCTCGAGGTCAAATATCACTATGGTGCCTATGCTTCTCAAGGTCCTTGATTTTTACAAGTTCCCTCGATTTTTCGCATTCGGTCCATAATAACCGGAATATCATCACGATCTAAGCTAGTGAAACAGCACCGGAACCATCCCGGTTCAATACAATGACAAGCCGAACCCGGAGTCACGTTGATTTTCGCCGTAGACAACAATTTCTCCCATAGTTCAACCTCGTCTTTCTTGATTAATCGGTTCATGTTAACCCAGCAATACATACCTGCACTGCTCTTGATGAACTCTAATCCCAGTTCCTCAAGCATTTCAACAAACACCTTATGCATGTCTCGGATCCGTTGTTTATTCGTTCTCAGAAAGTTCTGTGTGAAACCGGAATCCAATAACATATGAACCAAAAGCCGTTGGGTTGGAGCTGAAACCGAAGAAAACCGTGTTAACCTTCTAGAAGCAGCTAAAACGTTCTCGTTAAACGAATATATAGCCCCAACTCTGAACCCTGGAAGACATAAGTCTTTAGACAAACCATATACTATATGAACCCTATCTTTGTCAAAGTGTTCTAAGTCAATAATCTCTGCCATGCTTACAAATTCCTCGTCCCCGTATACCGAACCTGCGAATATTTCGTCTGAGATTATATGAATGTTCTTTTCTCGAGCAAAATCTAAGAGGTTGTTTAGCATTTCTCGATTTAGGAGGGTCCCAACAGGGTTAGATGGGTTAGAGATTAGAACTCCGCGAACTTTTTGACCTCGTTTTCTGGCTTGATTATACGCGTGCTCAAGGGCGGTGATGTTTAAAGCAAAGTTGTCTGAGCTATGACAAGGTACTGGAATGAGTTCAACTCCGGTCCGGAACTTTACGTCTCTGTCAAAACTGTAGATTCAAACGAGCTCGTTTATTTAAACAAACAAACAAACAACCACGAGTTTATATGAGTCGAACAAGAACTTACCCGGGATAATAAGGTGTAGGAATAAGGAAAGCATTTCCATAATCAGCCAAAGAAAAGCAAAGTATCTCAACAGCAGGTGTGGCACCAGATGTAATAACCAATTGTGAAGGATTAAAGGACACTGCCCCTCCCATTACTTGGTTCATGAAACCTGCCATTGCCTGTATAGCATAAAAGTGCATAACTTGATCGATTCTGTGCAGCTATGAATCAAAAGATTGCACTGTTATGATTACGATGCATGGTATGATAATTCTATTCTCTAACACGTCCCATATCCGATATGTTCTTACATCTTAGGATAAACGTTTGGGGCAATATTATAATTTTGAAAAGTTCAATTCATGGTTCGATATGCACATATCCATAGCTCAGAATCAGATACGTAAGCCCGTATCCGTACAGAGGTGCAACCTTGCAACCTAGTCCTGCTATCTATGTTTTAGTTTATAACCTCTTCAAAGTTACTACTTAGAAACCAACTACTGCAACCAACGGCAACAAATGAACTCAAAACAATAGCATGAAAGTGAAACCCAAAAAGAAAGAGATTGTACCACTTTTAGCTCAAGAAATCCATCAGAAGGCTGGTAAGTAGCAATGCCCCGAATATCTAATCCATTGATTCTTTCGAGCTCAAAAGAATCATTCAAGTTCTTAGACAGCCATTCATCGATTAAATCCATTGTTAACTGCGAAAAAAGAATCAAAAGGAAAACAATTATACTACCAAAAAAAATGGAAAGAAAACAAAGAAGTGAAATGAGAAGAACTGAACTGTGTTTTCAGACAATCCTAGCTGAATTATCCCATCCGGATTATCCACAGCATGATACGGATCTTCTCTGACCCGGTCTAATCCAATGTAATACGGTGAATCGTTGGGTTTAGCAATTATACTTGCTCTAGTAGACACGAAGGGTCGTCCAGAATATAAATTAGACCGTGAAGGTATCCGAGTCAGCTCGGGAAGGTTGGAGGACGACGGTGAAGGAGACGGTGGGTTAGAAGAGTTGGACGACGACGGCGGCGGCGGCGGAGGAGGAGGAGAACGGTGTCGTTTCAAGTAGAATTGAAGGAAATAGTAAAGTGCACAGGGGATTAAGGAACCAAACAAAAGGCCACCACGGCCTTGAAGTACACCTTGTAAGGGGACTATCAGTCGCATTTTGGTGGCTGAGCTAGCGGTGGGCAAGGTCGAAGCAGTAATGGCGAAAATCTTACAGAAGTCTTGTTTATTACAAGGTGCTCTACATGGCTGAGCTCCTCCGTAGCCGGCGTTTTGTAGAAAAAGTTAGAATTAATAGCTTTGTGTCGCCGAACGCTGCATTCTCATGAGCCCCATCGCCGGCGGAGTCAAGAAGAGGTAGATTTGATAGCTTTCGATCGCCGAAGTCTGCAATCTGAGCTCCGCGGCGGTTCGTCGGGATCTTGGTGAACATATTCAGCATATGGTAAGAGCCATTTCTTATTATACCTTTTAACTGAGTATAAGTCAAGTAACGTATCTCACTTTTTCTAATTTTCCCTCTTTTTTATTCATCCATGCAGTAATCAATAATCATAAGTCTTCATTTTTATCATATGATATGATTTCTAAAGTGACATTTATTATTTATTTAGATAAGAGAAAAGACTATTACTATGAAATTCATTATGAAATTCATAAATGAAGTAGTTAAGGGTAGGGTTACCATTATCCTTTTTGTAGTGACGAATCTTGTATGTGTTCCGAAGAAGTGGAAACACATCAGTCATTTCATTACTAATAATCATAATAATAGTTCACTTTATTATTAGTAATACGCGTGATTTTGAAACTATTGTTGTAGTTAAGACAATTATGGTATTATAGCGCTATACGACGACATAATATGACACGTTTCACGAGCTTAGCCCCAATACAATGATCAGACAGTTTATAAATGAGACATTTATTTGCACCACACTGATTCTATTCGTACATCACTCTACATGTACACCATAATAGAATCGATCTTGTGAAACTCGGTTCTGAAAGCAAGAACCGAGTTCTCGTAGGTTCTAGAGCAAGAACCGACTTACCCAAGTTGAAATCTCACAATACACCTACGGGAAGTCGATTTTTTGCTCTAGAACCGACTTTTACACGATCGGTTTTTCTATGTTACACGAGTATAATTGATGTGATGCAAACAATAGCCCTTTAATAAATGTCCTTTGATCCACACTCATTCTAGTCGTGTATCAGTCTAAATGTGCACAACAATAGATTCGACCTTATGAAAATCGGTTCTAGAGCCAAGAACCTATTTCTCGTATGTTTCAGAGCGAGAATTGTGACAACCTACGGGAAGTCTGCTCTTGGCTTAAAACCGGTTTTAACAAGGTCGATTATTGGTTTTATAACCAACTTTCATAGAATCAATTCTACTGTCGTACACATATACAATGGTGTACGAGTAGAATGGAGGTAGTGCGAATAATTATATATGCCCCTTGATCCTTTCTCCATGTTGATTCATTAGTCTTGTCCATGATTATAGTATCTAAGCAATGTAGGCAAAGGAAATCAACAAAATATTTGTATTTGGACATGAAACCTTAACATTGTCAAAGTACCTAAGACTCAGAAAAGGCTTGTAGCCAAATGCCTTCTTTTTCATCTACATTAACTAGGAAGCCATGAAAACATCAAATATACTGATCCATAATAACACATATATCTACTACTAAATACTATCTAGCAAATTTCATCAAAGCTCCCATATATCATATATCATATATCCCATTCCAGCATGAAATGAGAACATCAACCAAAATCAAAATCCGGGATGATAACAATAAACCCTCAGGACAATCAACTTTTTCCCCCACTGAGATTCGTCTTTCCTGTGGTTTCACAGTAAAAACACCGTAATGTCACTAAAGACGTCCTAATAAAAGTGGGACTACAACACGATCTTCAAAGGCTATTCTTTGTCATAGCTTCTTTGAATCTAACAACCCATTGTGCATCATCATTCGAATTGTTATCCGGCTTGGCTCCAATAATCTGCTGCTGCTGGGAAGAATAATCAATGGTAGTAGTAGTCTTTTTTGTAGGAGGGGGTAGGGGTGGTAGTAGGGAGACTAGTACCCTAGCAACTTCTTGCATCGTTGGCCTCTCGATGGGTGTGGCCTTGTGCATAGTAGAGCAAGATGGAGAACCTTTCTCACGTGGGATCTGTCCGTGCATGTTACAGACACTTCCTGATCAACGGCTTCCATCACCGTGTCATCATCCATTTTCGACACAATCTGTGAAGAAGACGGAAGAAAATTCGTTTGAGAAATCATACAAAGTGATTCGACTAATTGTTTCACAAACACTTCTAAATACGACTCTTTAAAGACATGCATTTAAAACCTAGGTTACACGTGTAGGGATACAAGGTACGTGGGTGCGGGGTTTTTGAAAAAAATAAGATATGGTGTGGAGGGCATAAGTGAATATTAAATTATGAGGACCAAACTGTACATAATAAATCTATAAGGACCAACAATAAAACGCATATCAGTGGATCTCTTCAAAAGAAAAGTGTAGTTTTTCATTGTTTTAAACAGCTTTTCATTCATTATCTGAAGGTATTTAAGTTAATGATTTGGATATACAATCTAGTATCCAACTTTTGAAAATTACTTTGCCCATAGCAGTGTCGGATGTGACCAGACAGAAATACCCATTCAGCGTAGTTCAACCCTCAACTAAATTGTGTGGTGTGTGTAGGGGGTGGGGGGAGGGGGGCTGAGAAGCATTACCATTTGATGCAAGTTAGACTCATTATCAACAGGCTTCCTTCCAGTTAGTAGCTCCAGAAGAACAACTCCAAAGCTATAAACATCAGACTTTTCGGTTACTCTCGACGTTCTTGCATACTCGTGGATCGATATACCCTATGGTTCCAAGAACAAATGTTGATGCATGAGCTTTGGCAGCAGATAAGCTTTTAGCAATGCCGAAATCCGAAAGATGAGCCTCAAAATTCTCATCCAACAGAATATTTGATGATTTCACGTCACGGTGGATAATTTTCGGGTTGCAATCATGGTGAAGATATGCAAGCCCTTCAGCAGCTCCAACGGCTATCTTTAACCGCGTTTCCCAGTCAAGTTTAACTTTCTTGTATGGACCTGCATAATAGAGCAATAACAGATGGTTCTTTCAGCGAATTTGAAGGGCTTCTAAGGGTTGTAATAATGATATTTGTTTCACGAATTTAGCAAATTACAATTCAATTTCACACTTTTACGCATCATGTATGCATACTTTTTGCTCCGTATTTTCAGTCCAAGGTGTCGTGAGTCCAACAACAAGCCTTGAAGGTACGACAGGCTACCCATTTTACCAATCCATAAGAACTTGACTAGTGGCAGACTGGACTGAAAAGGTATAGTGTAAAGAATACATAGATGAGGGTAAAAGTGCACAATTGAAAACATTGAGGGTAAATCTGCAAAATCAAGAAACGTAAGGGACCCAAAATGTCTTTATCCCCTGCTGTGTTAAAGTTCAGAGACATTTTTTCAACAAGATAAAGACAATCTAGGTCCTTCTATTCCATGATTTTTTTGCAATGTATCCCTAATGTTGTTTTCATCTTTGACACTTTTACCCCTCATCTATGCAATTTTTTCCACATTTTACGCCCAAAGTGCCACATGTCAGAAATCTAGGATTGAAGGTAGGACATACACTACTCCAACCAATTGAAACTAGACATGTTGTAAAAATGTATTCAAAATGTAAAAGATTGCAAAAATGCAGGGTAAAAGCGCTAAAAATGATACATAAGGGATATAAATGCAAAAACCGTACAACGAAAGGGATCAAAAGAGTCTTATCCCTTTTTCCATTATATACCCTATATGCAAGTTAATAGAACATGAAACATAATGCAATAATAAATGCAAAGATTACTGTAAGTGAAAAGACAAAACTAACCATGAAGAAGATCCCAAAGAGAGCCATTGACCATATAATCATAACAAAGAAGATTCCCAATAGGTGAAAGTGCATAGCCATGTAAGCTCACAAGGTTCCTGTGTCTGATGGTGGCAATGGTACCCAACTCAGTCTCGAATTCTCTCACGTTGTTCGCATAGTGTGTGTAAAGACGCTTAACCGCGATCGGTCTTGAGTTTTTCAACACGCATTTGTATACAGAGCTAGATGCACCATAGCCAATGATATACTTGTCACTGAACTTTTCAGTACTTCTTAGTATGTCTTCATATGTATGGAAAGCCATGTCCATATGCAGAACTACAAGCTTAGGTGGACCTGATTGACCAAACAAACAAATAAATTTACTTAAGAAACAAAAAATGGATAATGACACTTTTAGTCCTTTTTGTTTCACGATTTTGGCACCTCTCTATCCCTAATGTTTCATCCTTGAACTTTAAGGCTTCGTATATGCGTTTTTTTAAAATCCTTTTTAGTCCATTTTTGCCACGTGTCGGTTTTCTATTGGTTGGAGCATTAAATACTCTATGCTGGTTGTTGGACACATGTCATTTTGAACTGAAACGTAAAAAAATGTATAGACGAGGGGTAAAAGTGCAAAGATGTAACATTAGGGATAGAAGTGCAAATTCTGGGAAAAAAGAGCCAAAAAGTCTTTTATCCAAAAAAACCGTAGTAAAAAGTTAATGTTAAGTCAACCTTGCAGGCCCGGGCTACATCCCTTCCGGAGCTTGAATGTAGGGTAAGATTTGTAAACAGTAAATATTATCATGGTAAAAAGCGCAATGAACCCTAATGTCAAACAGACAATTGCAGTTGTGGAGAATACACCTGCAAACAAAGACGGTAGAAATAGTTGTACAATATCCGTAACTCCGTTCAATTGTCATAACCGTTGGTGCTTCAAAATTTCACATGTACAAATACCTTTAGACTTGACTGTATACTGATTGCATATTGAATCGCGCCAGTTCCCACATAGCAGCGGATTACCAATGAAACTGGAATAGTACAAAGGACAAATTTCATAGTACAAATGTTGAGAATAATCCAATAAACGCAATTTAGAACCACTGTGACAATCGACTTTTTCAAAGTTAGATTCTAAAACTGAGAATCGACTTTCCGGCAGTCAATTATTCAGTGTGGTGTCACGGTAAAAACACAAGGTGCCACAAAAGGTGCCCTTTGTTAATATATACCTGTCAGGAATGAACCGGGAGAAATTTTTATTGAGAGGGACGGCTCCAGTAAGGTTGTTATACGAGATGTTCCTATATATATTAAACACAGATCATTAATAAATGCAGCAATTTATGCACATGAATTACTTGATCGAATTCAAAAACTCACAATGTTGCAAGACTTAAACAACTGGTTAACTGATCAGGAATTTCCCCACTGAAATCATTGTTGTCCAAGATACTGCAAAAGGTGTGGCAAGAAATCATATGCATACACAAACCAATAGAGCATGAGTTGATACAGTAAAACCACAAGGAATCTATCAACTTACAGGGATGCAAGGTTTTGCAGTTGACCTAACTCTTTCGGGATGTCTCCAAAAAGCTTGTTATTGGACAAATCCCTAAAAGAATGAAAACAATATTTAGAGACATATGTATTTTAATGGCCATGGTCGTGGTATATGGTACTAAAGAGATTGTAAACGCACAGGATTTGTATGCTTCTGAGGTTTCCGAACTCCTCTGGTAATGTTCCATCAAGGTGGTTGTGACTCAGATTCCTGAATAAACACACTTAGCAAAATTAAAATTATCAAATATGTATGATGCACTGATATTATGTTTAGAGCGTGTCCTGAATTCGATACGATACGTAGGATACATATCTTAGGAATGCTTGTTTAAAAGTTGATTAAAAAAAACACTACAAATTCAATGAAAAGCTAAACAAAATGAAGAAAAACTACCAAAAAAGAAGAAAAACCACTAAAAACGGTTTGTTTTATGATTTTTAACATTTAGTGTTTCGTTTTCATTGTATTCTTATGTATGATTTGGTCTCTATTTATGTTTAATATTTGCATACATCCCTTCCAAACCCGTGTCCTAAATTTTATAAAAATATTGCACCCAAGTATCCCGCATCCATACCCACAGATATGTACCCGTGCAACCTATGTCAATATGATTATAGTTATATATGCCTTACAGGGTAAGAAGATGCTCCAGATCACCAATGGAAGCAGGAAGAACACCAGAAAATTCATTACTGGAAAGATCTCTGAAAAAAGAAAAAGAAAAATCAGAAGAAAAAAAAAAGGGTTACTGTTAAGAGGCAAGATAAATACACAAGAACTCCTTAAAAGACATACACGGTATCCAAATTAATGATACGACCAAGCTCGGTGAGTATGCTGCCTTCAAATCTATTTGATGAAAGATTCCTGTTAAAGTACACAGATTCTGTTGTCAAAAAACCAAAAAGAAAACGAAAATGGAGTGAAAAGGTGCAAAGAGAACACATACATGTATGTCAGGCTCTCCAAATTCCGAAAACCCATAGGAATTGACCCATTTAAGCGATTTCCGTAAACATTGCTATGCAATGACAAGGCAGGATATAAAATCAGTTAAACAGTAAACCTACAAGTATGTGTATATATATATATATATATATATATATATATATATATATATATCGAAGGGGTCGGGTTATCCTGGATTACGAAGAGTCGTCCGACTGCTCGGTGACCGAATCGAGAGAGACTTTTACCACTTTTTCTTCCCTATATATATACATATATATATATATAGTTTTCCGCAAAATCAGGGAATCTTACAATTGATTCAATGAAGTGCATGAGCTGATGTTTTCGGGTATTGGACCATCAAGTAAGTTATTTGCAAGATTCCTTATAAGATCAGAAGACAATCCTTTAGAACAATAATCAAGAAGCTTAAGACTGTTAAGATTCAAAAAACTGAGAACAGGGGTTTAAAAAGCCTCACAATTCAAAAAGCTGATCCAATTTTCCGAGCTCCGCTGGGATTTGACCAACGAGTTGATTGCCATTCAGTTGCCTAAACACAGAACAAAATAATTGATAGAAAGCAAAAAGCTAAAAAGGACAAGTAAAGAGCAACCCTAAAACTATGACTACTTACAAATAACTAAGCTTCGACATATTTCCGAGTTCAGGTGGAATTGAACCTGTAAGCTTGTTACCATGGAGATACCTGTTACAAAAGAAAGGACTTAGAAGTTAGAACTCAAAAAAGGCGGTCCTAATTCCTAATTTCCTAAAGACCTAAATATCATTCATCTGTGAACTTACAGCTTTCCGGTGTAAGATAAGTTTCCAAGAATTGGTGGGATTTGTCCAACAAGTTCATTGTCGCTCAGATCCCTGAAAACACACGATAAACGAACACGTTTTTTATGGCAAAATGTAATTCTCTGAAGAATGCTATATTTTCTCAATTATACACATACTTTTCAACAAATATGAACTTACAAAACAGCAAGGGCCTGCATAAGACCAATCACTTCAGGTATCTTGCCAGTCAACTTGTTTCCTTGAAGAGAACTGCCCAAAAAGATCATAAGAACCGTAACTGCAATGAAATAACCAAAATTACAAGACGGATAAATGTTGCAGTACTCACAGGGTTGCGACTTGTAGAAATCCAACATTGAAAGGAATCTCCCCAGTTATCTGATTGTATGATATATCCCTGAATTCACACGAAAAAAAAAAGGAGAAAAAAACATTCAATTGGTGAACATTGCAAGAAGGATGAACTAGAACAGGGAAACAAAACAGAACACTTACAAGATCTCAAAGCTGGTACAGTTACCAATATTTTCAGGAATTACTCCCGTCAGGTTATTGCCTCTTACGTCACTACAACATCATCGAAAAAATGATTTACAAAGACCATACATAAAGCAACCATTCTCTTAACAACTTCTCTTTTTGCTTCTGGGAAAAACATCTTATATATATGCTTAATAGACAAGACTACACATAACAGGCATAGATGGCCAGATTTTTCTAGAATGAGCATAGCGTTAGCATTCATGCATTTGGCTACCATTTTTTACCAAAAACCCTAATGGCTAATAATAGTCGTTTTACCCCAAAAATTAGTCAATAAATGTCATTTTAGAATAACAAGATTCATGAGATTTTATATTATATTATCCTCAAATTATTATTAATCCAACAACTTTCGAACCAAGCAGTTGCTTTAATCATAATGAAAGGGTATTTTAGACTTTATGAACTAAAAATTATGGTTCTTAATCTATATGAAAACCTTTGAAACGACTATTATTTAGAGCCAGATGTAATATAAGAAAGACAACCATTGAAGGGAAGAGCAACTTACAAATACCAAAGTCCAGTCAACTGGCAAATGTCAGGTGAAAGAGTTCCAGATAACGAATTGCCGCGCAAACCACTGAGCATAAAAAGATCATAAAAAGAACCATATTAGATGAAATCAAATAACATAATTAGGGTTCATAAAACCACTACATAAAGGTGCATCTTTGACTTACAGATATTGCAAAACATCATTCCAGAATATCAGCCTTGGTATCTCACCTGTAAGCTGGTTAAGAGCAAGGTCACTGTTACATTCAAAGCTTTCTGTTAGTATAGATAGCAGGCATATAATTCATAAAAACAACAAACTCTCAAAGAAAAAAGATGCCACCATATACTTCAAAAATATGAAAGTGAACGAAATAGAAGGCTCAAGATGTCGACTTACAGAATTTTAAGGTTAGGAATCTGTGTTAATGTTGCAGGAATAGGACCAATCAACTGGTTACTCTTCAGGTTTCTGTTTTCCCAAGGAAATTTGAGTGAATAAAGAACCAAGTGTTCGAAAAATGCCAATGAGAGTTAATTAATACTGGAAACAGAACTTACAGCAGTTCAAGCTGTTTGAGCTTTGAGATTGAAAAAGGTATGTCACCATCAAGCAAGTTATCAGACAAATCCCTGCATAGAGAAGACATGCATTAAGCTTGATTATCAATTTCTTTTATAAGTTAAAAAGGCTTGAAAACAGGAAATTAAAATAAACTGGTAGTTTAATCATGATTACAGGTAGTTTATAGATGCACAATTTCCAATCTCATCAGGAATTTGTCCAGTTAATTTGTTCCCCTGCAAATCCCTGCCATAAAACACACAAAATGGTGAATCAGTTTATGAAAACAAAAAAAAGATCGTGAATAGCAAAGGAAATCATTACATACAATGACTGTAAGCTCTTTAAGTCTCCAATGGCTGGTGAAATCTCCCCACCCAAGTTCAGATTAGACAAGTTCCTTAACAAAATTAACAGATAATCACATCATTAGCACTAATGGAGTTCAAAAAACGACGATAATTACACAAGTAAAGCTTAAAACAGAGAGAAAGAAAAACATACATAGCAACAACAGAAGTACTGAAATTGTCACAAACTATTCCTTTCCATGAGCAGAAATCTTGATTATGAGTTTCATCCCAATCCAACAGCTCATTAACTGCATTGCTGAATGATGCCTTAATAGTCATCAATGCTTTTCCTTCCAAATATTAAACAAACAAACAAACAAAAAACTAAACTCAGTTGCTTTCTTTAATTAAATCAATAAGATACTTTAATCCACCCAACAACCTTTCCACATAAAGTATTGTTATTACAACCCAAGTAGTTGGGACTTGGGGAGATTAAAATACTATTTCATCATTACTAAAATAATCACTTGTGGGTCAACTAAAACTAAAAGATTTTGTGTATAATAAAATAACCTTATCCACTCAAGGTAGAAGCTACTAGAAGAAGAACAAGTAGCAGAAAAAACACAAGCATTTGAATAGAAAAAAAGAATCCCAATAGATCACTTCATCTTCTACTTCTCACGAGATGCTTAAAGCCAGCTTTGCTTTTACAAGGTGATTTCTTGTACCATTGTGCATTCCAAATGTATGATAAAATGACACATAGAGAAAATGAGAATATTACTACTACCCAAGCAGTTAGGGGATTATACTACTGTTCTATTACCAAAATAATCTCGTGGGTCAACTATAAAAGAAATTGTGTATTATATCCTTCATTACTCAGTAGAAGCTACTGGAAGAACAAGCAGCAGTAGCAGAAAACACACAAGCAATTAAAACAACAAAAATCCCAACACTCCTTTCATACTGCTCACAAGATGATTGAGAAAAAGCTTTTACTGAAGAAGAAAGGTACAAACTAGGTGTGAATTCTAGTATCATTGCATATTTGCATTCCAAGAATATGATTAAATGACAGAGAGAAATGAGAACATCACTACTACCCAAACATTTAGGAGATTAAAATATTATTTCAAAACTGAAATAATCTCATGTGGGTCAACTTAGAACAAAAAAAATATTCTGTGGAAAGCATTTGAAACAACAAAAATCCCCAAAAAAAAATCCTTTCATCTTTTACTGCTGCTCACTAGCTGCTTCCAAAATGATGACAAAATGACACAGAGAAAATGAGTAAATTATTACTACCAAAGCAAATTAGGAGATTAACATATCATCAAGTACTAGAAGAAGAAGAAGATTGTGTGATAAAGACCTTCATCACTCAGTGTTGAAGCTACTGGAACAAGAACAAGTAGTAGCATTTGAAAAAACAAAAATCCCAAAACTCCTTTCATCTTCTTCTAATGCTCAGTGCCTCACAAGATGCTTGTGAAAATGGTGCTTGTATTTTTTTTTACAGAACCAGCTTTAAACAAGGCTTCAACAAGAGCAAGATAAGTGTGATTTCTGGAATCATTGCATTCCAAAAGTATGATAAAATGACAGAGAGAAAATGTGGTCAAAGAAACAAATAATGTGTGTATGTATATAGACATGGAAAGAGAATGGTGTGGTGTTTGTAGAAGTTGCAGAGATAGCAGCATATAGGTGTGCAGAGAGGAGAGGACAGTGTGGGGGTAGGGCTGTGGGGGAAAGGGGGAGGGGGGGGGGGAGGGTGGGGAGTGAGGAGCAGGCGTTTGGCGTGAACTGTAAGGTAGAGAATGACTCAGAAACAAAATAAAGAGAGTGAGCGTTTAATGTGTTTGCAGACAAATTTTTCTTTATTTTTTCCCTACATTTATCATGGTAGAGGAAACATTGAAATTTTGAAAAAATATTATAAAAAAAAAAAGTTTACATTGATTATAACTAATGGCATTTTAGTCATTACAGTCGGGTATATGATTTTGTAGGATAAGGTCGTAAAGGACGGATTTACATCTTATTTGGAAAAAAAGGACAAGAAAGAAATGCACTGGTTGTAAAGGACAGAAAATAATGTATATCCGAAAATACCCCTAAATATTATTTTCCTTTTAATCCCTGCTGAAACCGTTCAAAATTAGGGTATAGAAATGCGTATATCCTGCGGAAACATTATCAGTCTCTCTCAAATTTCTTTTCCTCCGCCTTCTCTCTAAAGCATCAGTCTTCGCCGCTGAAAAGCTTGTCCTCTTTCCGGCACCGGCCGCCGAAAGACGCCGGTACCGGCTGTCTTTTTCCTTTCTATTGTTGTTTTTCGTTTGCTCTTTGTAGATTTGTTTCAGTTCTTTCCTCTTTCCTCTTAAATAATTTTAGATCCGAGTCTTTTTCTCTTGATTTGTTTCAGATCTTTCCTCTTAAAACGTATCCTCATCAGTTTCTCATAATAGAAATGCGTATATCCATGGCCGCTCTTGATTTGTTTTTATGCTTTTTTGATATATACATAATAATGTAAGTATTTAGTTGCAATGTAAAAGGTTTGAATGTGAATTCGCCAGGTGTTTTAATGCTTTTTTGCATCTGGAAAGAGACGGATTAATCTTTCTTTTTTTTTTTTCTTTTTTCATGTTTGGTGTATTACTATTCTGATTGAATGTGGAATGAGATCTGAGACTTAAAACTCGTCGGCATTGTCGAAACTTACATAAGAATCGTGTTAGATGAATGAATTGGCGATAATGGAGACGTTGAGCTTTTCGTTGAAGATCAACTTTTCGGATCTAAAGAGTGGGGTGGCGTTTTACACTTGGGGTGGGATGGGATGGCCTAGGGTGGCCGAGGGCCGGGGCGGGTGAACGATTTATTTGTTAATTACAACATAAATTTCGATCGTAAACAACAACGCAAGAATACATGTAAACAACAACGTAGTAACATTTGAACAACGAAGTAGTAACATTGCTACATAATGTAAGTAACACTCTAAACAATCGTAGTAACATTTCACGAAAAATATTCTAACATCCGTAAAAATGAACCGCCACTAAAAAAATTTGAACATTTCCAAGGAAAATGTAGTAACGTTTCGGCATTTTTTCTATGAACGCGCACGATCTTAAGCGTACACAAATCCCTTATCGTCTCCCTTCCCAAGTAGGTATAGAAAGAGTAACGTTTCGGCATTTTTTCTATTAATGCGCACGATCTTAAGCGTACATAAATCCCCTATCGTTCCCTTCCCAAGTAGGGTATAGAAAGCTGTCGATAACAATGGAAACGCGAAAAACGGAGTGGTATATATATATATATATTAAACCGAAAGTGAGTTAAAAAAAATCATTAAGGGTGTTTTTGTACAACACTATTGTTTTTGTCCTTCTCAACCATATTTTATTTTTTTTGTCCTATTTCATCATTTGTAATCTTATTTTGTCCTTTAGACCCATCATCCGATGATTTTGACATGTACTGATGTACATCGTGTAAACCGAGCGAGTATTATGTGTGAAAAGTTAAAAGTAAAGTTTTATTATCAAGCATAGAGGTTAATTAGTCATAACATATAATTATTTTATTAACAAACATGTTTTGGCGATATCTTACATATTCACGTGTAATGAGTACTTGCTGAGAGGTAAAAAGTAAAACTGAATTTATTGTATTCAATGGTTGTTCTAGTCGTTCTAATATCATGTCTTATTTTTTAACTATTTTCATTAATATGTATTTTCATCCTTTTAAAATAGCTGATACAATGGTCAAAATAAATTGTTCCACTTAATCTCATGCAGTTACATTTTCAAAGAACTATTTATTACTTCCTTCGTAATAAAATAACCGATAATGTTGACAAAAAACGCGCATATTAAGAAGATGTGTTACAGTAACATTTTAATTTAATGTCAAAATAGCTATAAAAAACATAATTTATAATTAATGCAATTTTGTTTTAATTCCCACACTCCTTAATAAATAATGGTTGATATAGACTCCTTAATAAATAATGGTTGATATAGGATAAACACAATAAATACTGCTGTGAAAATATAACTGTCTCACATAAAATGAAATAAATGATTTTGGCAACCACAACAGTTATTTTGGGACGGAGGGAGTATGTTTTTTATATATCTACACTTATTTATTAAGAAGTGGAAAATGCAAAAAACACTGAATTAATTATAATACTGATTTTTTTAGTCATACTGATATTTAAAATAAAATATTAACTCACATTCTTACTAAATTTTTTTTTAACTGCATCATTTATTTTCAAACGAATAATATCTTAGTTCCATGATAAAATGGTAACAATAAATATTATAGCGTATTTTTATAACATTGACATGAAGTAAAACTTAGTAATTGAAATAGATGCTAAAATAATTAATGGTATAGAAATATATTGTATGATATTAGCATTTCCTATAGTATTTACAACAAAGAATTTACACATGTTTTTGCATGTAACTTCACATTCACATATAAAGTCACCATCTAAAAATTCTCAAATACACATACACAAAAAGTGACCGCAGGATATAAATCATCTAATTCTTTTCATATGAGTTACATTATATATGTATTTTTTTATCATTAGATATGTATTTAATGCTTTTGTATTCAAATTGGTATATATCCTTATCTAAGATTATATAATTTTGATAAATACTTACATCCCCACCTACATGTGCTTTTGCTAGGTATGAATGTGACCTATAAACTTTGGACCACAAATGATCTTATTATATAATCGGGACAAACGTTTTCTTGAGATTATTAATATAACTAAAACTTAAAGTTTTCTACATGGGTTAATGTCACATGTCACATTTCACATTTTTTCCCCCGGTTATGGTTAATCTTATCGATCGAATCCTGTGGTACTCGCCTCAGAGAAGAGTAGCAAAGAGAAAGCGAAGTTCGTGGAGTGACAACTAAATTAAACAAGGCAAATCTCGAAGAAGAATGAGATGAGAGGAGGATTTTTCATTGGAAAGAAGTGGTTGTTTAAGTGTATAGGTTTTGACCTAATGGTCAATCGAGGTCTGAGAACCGAAAGGTCCTGAGTTGAGACCTATAAAACTTTCGCCATTAAATATGATGATAAATCATCCTATTTGCTTCTTTTTTTTCCTATAACGGGACTTGAACACTGATCTCAATGAGACGTTATAGTCTAGCTCACCACAAGACCGATGTACCTTGTGCATGTTATTTGCTTTTTGATAGAGGAAAAAAAAGAATAGTGTAATATCAACCGCTTTCAAACTAGATCACTAACACATTAACATCGATTTAAATCATTTACGAATGTTGAGATGTAGGACAATAGGACCCTTTGAGTGAGGACTTTGAGCCTCAACCCAACACCACCGCTCTCTCACTTACAGAAAGCCTTCGTCGAATGATGTAAATCGAAATTTATATCTTAATGATTTAGTTTATAAATAATGTCTATACATATTTTTTATTCGAGAGAATCGATACACAATATCGAACTCCCTACACCTCAACCCAAGAACAAAACTGTTACATAATTTTGTTACAATTGAGTTACATATGTCTATGCAGGCCAACCTTTTTTTATAAAACTTATGACATAGAAATACTGTGATTATAAATTATGAGATTAAAAGGCTTTTTTTTTATGATATTGGTAGTGGCATGGGGAATAGAAGAAAAGTACTACTATGTAGGAAGGGAGGGGAGGGGAGGGGAGGGGAGGGGAGGGGGCTAAACGGCGGTGAGGGGACGCTTAAAGGGTACTATTATTGTGTGACTGTTAAAAAAGATATTCTCCGGACATACTATCAATATTAAGTATTTTTGTGGTTGCAGCGGCCGTCGGCCGTACGGCACTCCAATATTATTGATTTGATTGTTTGTAAAAAAATAGATTTTTGAGTCAATATTCATTTTATAAAAGGTTGATTATGAGAATCGTTTTTTTTATTCAAATGCAATTCTTGACTCGATAAATTTGATGACCGCATCATATGTTGTAAAGACCGTATCGTGATGTTTGTTGCGAAGTGAAAACACAACGTAGTGTTATAATTTTGGACGACACCATCGTATTTTGGCCGCTACAATCGTATATATGTTGGTATATCGTCATATTTTCAATGTGAAAGGAAAAGACGATGATCCCATCGTATTTTTTAACGTTATCGATATACTTTTTGACAAATACAATGGGTGGTTCGTTCTTTTTTCAACAAATTTCGGGTGATTTATGTAGCTCTCTAAAACTGCGGGTCCGACAACGCTACTTGAGACATGATCAATCCACTTAAGATTTGTCGTCTTCGGTTGGCCTAAAATCGCTAACCCGAAATAACTAGTCTATTATATCTCAAGTAGCGCCTGCAGACCCGAGTTCTAGAGCATTACATATGACATCGTAACAAGCTTCATCGATAAAACTAAATGTCACACAATTAAAGATTGTTAGAAGAATATTGTCCATTAAGTTTTAATTATTACCTAAGGCTATGTAAGCCATGTTTATTTTTCACTACTAGAGTAGTTTGCACATGTTTCCCATTATTAGGTAGTTTTTCGGTTGTCAAGCCAAGATCTCATGTTTTCTATTTTATGGAAGTGGACCAGTGGGTAGTTTATTACTACGTGTATATATATGTTTGATTCATCAATGAAATTTCTTAAGTTTCCCAAAAACTATCTCTTCCATAAAAAGTTATCAGTGGTATCGGAGCCATATTCTCAACCGCAGTCGGAGAAAAGATCCATGGCAGAAACAAATTTTGTTCAAGCTTCCATCCCAAAGTTTGATGGACAACATTATGATCACAAGAGCATGTTGATGGAGAACTTCATGCTTTCTAAGGAGTACTGAGACCATCATTGAACAAGAAGTGGCTGAACCAGCAGGAAATCCACCCCCAACTGAGGCTCAGAGAGCAAATTTTGAGAGCAAAAAACTCAAGGATCTGAAGGCCAAAAACTATCTGTTTCAAGCAATAGATAGAGCTATCTTTGAGACAATTCTCAGCAAGGAGTCATCAAAGGATACCTGGGATTCAATGAAGAGGAAGTACCAAGGAAATGCAAGAGTGAAGAGATCGCAGCTACAGACCTTAAGAAGAGATTTTGAAACCTTACAAATGAAGGAAGGTGAATCTGTCTCAACTTACTGTGCCAGAACCATGGAAATCGCAATAAAATGAGATTTCTTGGTGAAAAGATGAGGATGTAAAGAAGCTAGTGGAGAAAATTTTGAGGTCACTAGTCTCAAAATTTGATTATGTGGTATGCTCCATCGAGGAGTCAAAAGACATTGATGCTTTGTCACTTGATGAATTGCAAAGCTCTATGCAAGTTCATGAACGTAAGATGAAGAGGGATCGAGCATCCAAAGGAAGAAAGGCCTTGAAGACCACCGCCTATAATAACAATTAAAGAGGCGGGGGCAGAGGCAGAGGGAAGAGGGGAGGGAGGACTACCAGAGATTCTGACAGCAGGGACAACTCTCAGGCATCCAAGAATGGAGAGGGTAGAGGTACTGTAAGCAAAAAGAATGTTGAATGCTTTAGGTGTCACAAACTTGGACACTACCGGTCCGAATGCTACACCAAATTGCCAGTAGACAAGGAGAAAGGGACTCAGCAGAGTCACTTTGCTGACAAAGAGGAAGATGAGACCCTGCTGATGACTACTCAAAGATGAGCAAACTTCAAAGACCCCAAGTATGGAATGTTGATACATGATGCACTAATCACATGTGTGGTAATAAGGCATCATTCTCTTATTTGGATGAATCTTATCGTTCAAAGGTGAAGTTTGGAAATAAATCCTAAGTCGTTGTTAAAGGAAAAGGAAATATATGCATCGATCCAAGAATGGGACATCCGAAACCATTTCTAGTGTCTTATATGTTCCTCGGTCCGAAGTGCAACTGTTAAGTGTTGGACAAGCTTGCAAGAAAAAGGATATAAAATTATTCCGAAGAATAAGGAGTGTGAAATTAAGGATCCAAGCAAGGGAATCAATGCTAAAGTTCCCATGAATGCCAACAAAGATTGTTTCCTTTGAGATTAAGGAGCCACAAGCATGTCTTATGGCAAGTAATTAAAAGATGCATCTTGGTTATGTCATTACGTATATGGACATCTCAATTTTGGTGGTTTGAAAACACTTCACAGTAAGGAAATGGTTAAAGAACTTCCACAAATTCAAACTCCTCAAACAGATTTGTGAAGAATGCACTAAAGGAAAGCAACACAGGCACCTTTCCCAAAAGGAAAGTCTTGGAGGGCAAAACAAGTGTTGGAACTCATCCATTCTGACTTATGTGGCCCAATCAACCCATCATCCAATGGAGGTAAGAGGTACTTCATCACATTTACTGATGATTTATCTTGAAAAACTTGGGTTGAATTCTTGCAAGAAAAATCAAACCCCGAATGCATTCAAGAGCTTCAAACCGTTAAGAGAAAGCGGAGACATGTCAAGATATCAAGAGTCTAAGAAAGACAATGAGGAGAATTTTGCTCACAGAGTTTGAAGATTTATATACCAAGAATGGTATCGTAAGTGGAATTGACAAGTAGCCTATACACCACAACAAAATGGTGTATCTTAGAGAAAGAACGGGACTATTCTGGATATAGTAAGAAGCATGTTGGCCTATGGAAATGTGCCTAAAATATTATGGCCGAGGCGTAAGTTGGAGTGTGCGCATTTTGAACGACGCCCAACATTTTCTCGTTCAAGAAATGACACCAAAAGAAGCATCGAGCTCAATCAAACCATATGTAAGCCACTTTAAGATTTTTGGATGCATTGATTATGCTCATATTCCGTATGGAAACAGAAGAAACTCGTTATAAAGAGGAGCAATGTGTGTTCTTGGGGATCAGTGAAAAGTCCAAGGCATACAAGTTGTTTAATCGTATAACCAAAAAGATAGTGATCAGCAGAGATGTGGTGTTTGATGAACTAAACACATGGGATTGGGATGCAAACAATGCTTTGTTCCATCCAATCCAGAATCTAATAGATGAAGAGCCTACTGAGGACCAGCAGAGTCAGGATCATCAAAATCAAAATCAAGCAGAGTGATATTCAGCAGACTCATGGTCAACAGACTCAAGACACTGAATCGACAGCAGCAGCCGAGGGTTCAGCAGACCCAGGTTCAGCATACTCAAGTCATGAGATAGCAGCTGAGGGTTCAACAGACAAACCTCAAAGAACCAAGAAAAGGCCGGGCTGGATGACAGATTTTGAGGTAACATGTTTACCACAGAGCCACTTACTATGCTCTATTTGCCAGTGATGATCCAATCACTTATGAGGAAGCAAAGAAAAGACGTAAAATTGAGGCAAAGCTATGGATGAAGAAATGTCGCCCATTGAAATGAATCAAACTTGGAGTCTGGCAGATCTACCAAAAGGACACAAGACTATTGGTGTCAAGTGGATCTATAAGACCAAATTGAATGAAGATTGCAAAGTCAACAAGTATAAGGCTAGACTAGTAGCCAAAGGTTACAAACAAGAGTACGGGATTGACTACAATGTTGTTTGCCCAAAGCAAGGATGGAGACTATCGACTTGTGCTATCTTTGGCAAAAAGACAGAATCGATGGAAAGTACATCAAATGGATGTGAAATCAAGCATTTTTGAATGGTAAGCCGTAGGAAGAAGTATATGTGGATCACCCACAAGGCTATGTGAAGAAAGAAGCGTTAGAAAGCAAAGTGTATAAGCTTAGCAAAGCCTTATATGGACTCAAGCAAGCCCCAAGGGCTTGGTACATTGTATTGATTCTTATTTTATAAAGGCAGGGTTTCACAAGGTGTCCATATAAACCTACCATGTATGTGAAAGTTAACGAAATGAAAGGCTACGATTGCTTGCTTGTATGTGGATGATCTTATCTTTACTGGGCAAAGTGAACTCAAGATGATAACGAGTTCAAAGAGGCAATGAAGACCAAATTTAGCATGACATACATGGGACTAATGCAATACTTATTAGGCATCGAGGTTCAACAGATCGAGTCGGGCATACTAATTTCTCAAAAGTTAAGTATGTAATCGAAATTCTCAAAGCAGGTTTAGATGAAGGACAACAATCCAAAGACTCACACCATGTGAAACTAGTGTAAAACTTAGCAAAGGAACATGCAAGAAAGTGAATCCCACCTTATACAAGCAGATGATAGGGTGTCTTTTGTACTTGACAGCAACAAGACCTGACATTATGTATGTTGTAAGTGTGGCAAGCAGATACATGGAGTCACCATCAGGAGATCACTTAAACTATGTGAAAAGGATACCGAGGTACTTGAATGGAACCATCAATTTTGGCATCAAGTATAGTTCAAATAGGAAGGCTCACCGACCGGATATTCGACGTTGATTACGCAGAGATGTTGATGACAAGAAGAGTACATCCGGTTTTGTATTTACGTATGGAAGAAGTGCTATCGGTTGGTCCTCAAAGAAGCAACCAATAGTCACTTTGTCCGCAATTGAAGCAGAGTTTGTTGTTAAAGAACACAATGTTCATGTCACCGATAGCATGGTTAAGGAGGATGCCGGTAGTTCTAGTCAAGTTCGAACAGACCGGAAATATTATGTATCGACAACAGCTCAACTATCAAGCTATCCAAGAATCCCGTGTTAAACAACAAGCAAGCACATAGATGTGAAGATCACTTTCGAGAAACCATGTGAAGAAGGGATCATTGAATTGCGTATTGCAAGAGTGAAGATCAAATAGCCGATATAATGACTAAAGGACTCGAGAGGGATCGATTTTTGAAACTCAGAGGCAAGCTGGGCATGTGTGAAGTAATCTGATCTGCCAGCTCAGATTAAGGGAAGGAATATCAGAAGAATATAGTTAATTAAGTTTTAATTATTACCGAAGGCTATGTAAGACATGTTTATTTTTCACTACTAGAGTAGTTTGCACATGTTTCCCATTATTAGGTAGTTTTCGATTGTCAAGCCATTATCTCATGTTTCCTATTTTATAGGAAGTGGACTAGTGGGTAGTTTATTACCACTTGTATATATATGTTTGATTCATCAATGAAATTTCTTAAGTATTCTCAAAAACTATTTCTTCCATAAAAAGTTATCAAAGATGAGGTCGAATTTAGTTAACTCTAAGTAGTATCCTTGCAAGCACGTCGTTCGTTAGAAGGAGGAGAATGTAACATTCACATTAAGATAATTGGTGATAATGTCGAAATTATCACGGTGTTTTCAGCGGTGATTTGAAGGTGGATATCTAGCAAAAAAATGATGTAGATGTGGTGGTACATGGTGGTGTTGTAAAATTCGTGGTGGTGCAAAATAGAAAGTAGAGATAGTAGTAAGTTGGGTTAGAGTTTTGCCTTGTTTTCTGCTAATGCATATCCCTCAATGGATAACAATGAGTCATACTTATAGTGGAAGAAAACAACTTTAGTTTAGTAGAATAACAATAAAGGACTAATAGTACAGCTAGATGTTCGGCTAGTTATCGAGCCCGCTCCGGGTCCGATGATTGGCGGCCCTGATGACCTCGCTGCTCCTTGCGTCCTTTATCTCTTTATCTTGCCAAAATCATCGACAGCTTCTTCCTCTAAGTGTCATCGGCTCGGATCATTTGCGGACCTAAGTTGTCTAATGGACTTGCATGTCGGCCCCTAGCCTTGCCTCGATGCCGCATTGGGTCGAAGGTTTATATGCGGGGCCGAGGGTCGGCAGCCCAAACCGACTTGTGGGTTTACGGATCGTGAAGGCCGTTGGCCTCATCCGCTATTCCGGTGGCTGTGCGTGACCCGAATAGAGATCACCGGGTCGGATCATGGTTCGTGCATATCATTTGGGTTGAAACATAATGCACTTAGTAATTCGGATTAACCGTTTTATGCCAACAAGATTGACAAATATAAATAGTTATCAAATTCATTATCTCTCAAATAACGTTGTCAGACCTCTAGTTCCATACTTCCATGACATTACAATTTCTCTTAAACTTAATTTGTTATCAATTCAATAATTTTTCTTCACCTTAAAATTATTGCATTAATCATAATCAAATAGTAATTCGATAATTTCTCTTCACCTAAGAATGATTGCATTAATGATTTTGTATAAAATATAAGTTATTGGTAAGTAATATATTTAATAGAAAGAGTTTACACAATGGTTAAATTATTGCATTAATGATTTTGTATAAAATATAAGTTTTTGGGAGTAATATTTAATAGAAAGTTTTTTACAAATGGTTAAAAAATAAAAATAAAAGACCTTAGGGGACAAAGTAATGATGGAAAGGATGCTCATCTCGAAAATGAATTGTCAGTTTTTATTGAAACAAAATCTCGTGAAAGACTTTTAATACTGTAAGTAATAGCTGCAGACTAAAGCCCTGATAAAAGTTTTTACTTTTTTCACCTTTGAAAAGTAGATTTCAACTTTTTTTTCTTTGATCTTTGATTGCTACAATTGAATTCACCCATCAAGTGGTTGGTGTGTGGACACATGGTACAATGATATTTGAATAATTCTCATGCAATATTATAAAGATCAAAACTATCTCTGAAAACGAGTCGCGATAGTAGTAATTTCTAAAATGCATAATAAATTTTTTAAAACAAATACAAAATTTAAGAGATGGAAAACCATATTCATAGTATAAATATTAATGTATTTTTACTTGATAAGTGGGGATAGTTGCCCCATGGTTGTTTGCAATGACGGAACTAGCTTAATCGAATCTCGGATTAACTAGTAGAATATATATCTAGAAAACCGGATGGCTCATATAAGATGTTTTATTGAGTTAAGTTGCATTGTATAAGTTTTTTGGTGTAGAATTTTTTTCGACGGGTGAACTTAGCCCCCTCAACGTCGGCCCTCCACTTACCTCCGTCATGGTCAGATGGAGATCTTTCACTGCTGACAACACAATTAGATAAATAATGGATTCAATAATTAACTAGTCAGACTCGTTGTCATTATTTTGGGCTATAACGGTCAACTCATATCACGAAGTTCATTATACATCAATCATGTATTTTAATATTGTTTCTCTTAATTTGACAACGTAGATGCTACATTCATCCCTCCTAAGAAACTAACGTCATTGTGAGGACCCTACTAAAAAGGACCATCCCCACCTCTTAAGGTATGAAATTTAGTTCCATATGATAGATTTCTCTGATATCATCTCTAAAACCCTAGATGTATTGATTTGACAATGCTATATGAGTCGTAATTGATTCTGTAACTTTTAGCCTTTCTAAAGTAGATATCCACTTTTTGATTTTGATTTTGCAACAATTGAATTCACTCATCAAGTTGTGGTGCAATGATATTTGAATTATTTTTGTAATATTAAAGGTAAGTTACTAACTTACACTAATAGTTTCCTTACCCGAGTTTATGCTCGATTTTAGAGAGATCCAATATTCATATTGGACTTTGGAAAACCATTAAATATTGAGTTTATACTTGATCTTTTAAAGGTCAAACCTCATTGTGTTATCTTGAAAGTAAATCTTGTAGATGTTTTTAATAAATGTCATCTGGAATCCATCTAAATGATATCTCGTTTATTAATACAATGACTATAATCAATGATAATCTTATTATCATTTATCCGTCATGATTTAATTGCAAAGAGACTTTTTTTCGCTTTTAAAGTTTCCGTATCCGTAATCCTTTTGATCCGATTAATCCGAGTTCGACTTCGATCTTCGCCTCGTTTCCGCGATTCCCGACTTTTTTTACTCGGGGGTAGCGTCCGACGTCATGATTTAACTGCAGAGACTTTCATCATCATATGATTTATTAAACTTATAAAAAAATCATATCATGTCAAAAATACCATTTCATTTTATAGAAAATACAAAAACATAAATAAAATTTCATTCCCATTGCACCAACAAATAATGTTGCAACTACATACGAAAACATAGTCGTTGAAGAAAAGAAAAAAAAAAAAAAACATAGTCGTTGAAAATACATTGACTACACCCTTAAAAAAAAAAACTAAATAAAACACTGACAACATCTTAATAAGAACTCCTTTGTTTTATCTATTTATTTATTTATGTATTAATATAATAATGGTGTGAAAGAAAAGTTACACGATAAATGCAAAGGAATCAAATGGAAGAAACAAAGGAAATAAAATGCTTTGCTGCAAATAGTTTGATTTCATATCGTCATATATTCTTTTGTCTGCATTTTTTTTTTTTTTGAGACTGCTGTCCTGATTTTCACAAAACTGTGTTTGTGTTTTTGTTTCTTTCCAATGTTATTTTGACTGTTTTGTACAGACAAGAAATGTCCTACTGATGTTTTAAGATCTTATCTTTCCATTTATAATTTTTTATAATCAAACATTGAAACTTCTCTTTTATGGGTAATGGGTTTGAGAAAGAACAACTATATATTAAGTTATACTACAAGTTTAGAGAGAGTTGATTATAATGAGCCAAAAATTTATATATATCTACTTCAACTATATTTCTTAGATGTAAATTAGGTCCCACCGTTGCAGTGAATGTACATAACGCAGTGGTTAAAAATTTGAATTTTATAAAGGCGACATATTAGGACTAAATTTAGTTGGAGCAAGTGAGGATTTGAACGTGGGGTATCGAATCTCGTATAGGCCGGGCGACCGTTTTCACCAATATATACATATTCAAGGCAATCTAGTACCCTAAATCTCTATCACTACTAATATTATCAGAGACATGAGGTGGGAAATCCTATCCATGTGATTAGTGGTGATGATGTAAACCGAAAGATTTGTGTCTCAATGTGTACACAAACCGTCTTTAAACTTTTTTGATATAAGAGTCACCCTATATAAGATTCAAGCCTTAAATTCGAGGTAGGTCGAAAGAGCAGGGACATGGACATCTCTAGGGTAATAGAGCATCTCCAATGGGGGTGTTAAAAAATTTGTAAAGGTTTTCCAAAAGGTTTATTTCCGTTGGAGAAGCAATGACTCAGCAAAGGTTGATAGAAAAGGTTTATGCAGTTCAACCGGTTCAAGAAGGACACGTTGGAATTCTGTTTATATTTTGCTTTATTTTTTTCACCTAACACGCACATTTATTTTCTGACCCCAGGCTTTAGTGTTTTTTTTTTGCTCTTTTTCTTTCAGCAATGCACGATATATATATATATATATATATATATATATATATATATATATATATATATATATATATATATATATATATATATGTATATTGTTTTTAAGTCGGTATTTTAGAATCATTAATAAAAACGACAATAAAAAAATTAAAAACAAATTCTAAAGTTGGTTTATGTTATAGAGTAATAAAAGATTTTGGAAAGCTGTAAGAGATTTATGAAAAGGTTTATAAATTGTTGATGTGGCAGTGTGAAAAGTTTTACGATTGTATAGAAAAGGTTTATAAGGAAAATGTTTATGAGGTGTATGACGTGGCACAGTCATGAAGAGAAATAGAGTTGGGATTCCCTGCCTTGCCCGCGTCTGCTGTGATGTTGTTGTGAGCTCGAAACGATGTGCCGTTTGACAAAAATCCATACCGTTTTGCTGATGTTTTTTTTTTCCTTTTGGATCGTAACCGACAAGCGTTGTTTGTACAGTGAAACGACGTTTTGCTCGCGGTCACAAGACGCTGTCGCCCCTTTTACAGCAGAGGAACCGCGTCCGTAGAAATACGTCAACCATATAATCATAGGGTACACTAAAATATATAAGTGTCAAGATTTTACCCAAAGGTCCCTTTGTATTAAGGACTAAAGTATAAAAGTGAGGTCTACAGGACAGGGAGAACGTTAGGTACTTAGGTAGTTTCTTCTCTTCTTATTTTTTTTTATTTATTTAGACGAAAGTTTTATTAAATTACAACAAAACTGTCACCGGCTAGACTAAAACACGGCCATATATCGCACTACAACCCGGCCCTAATGTCGAACGTTAGCTAGCTATTAATGATGGGAAAATTAGAAGACGTATATTGTTTATAGACATACATTTTTATGCACGTACACTTTTCTAGATTCAGAGTTAAGTTAGGGGCACGTATATTATGGTGTTAGGGCGTTATTCTTATCGTAGCTTTCAAATTTTATTCCTAAAATAATACATATCCCTATTTTACAACATCTCAATTCAAAAACCTCCACAACAGCATCCCTATCATTATCCCTATAACATTTCAAATAATATTAATAATACATATTCTACCTCACAACCCTATTTATACATATTCTACCTCACAACCCTATTTATACATATTCTACCTCACAACCCTATTTATACATATTAAATATTTATTATTTCACTCCAGCAGTATCCCCATCCCTATAATTTTTAATAAATATGTTTAGGGCGTGAATAGTGCATCCTCAAGTAGGAGATGATTTGTTCATATCACCGAAAATAAATAGGGATAGAGACTACTACTGTGGAAGGTTATTTGGGGGTAAACTCTAATTTTTATCTTCATTTTAGGGATAGTGCGCGTATAGGGCTTCACTACGAATGCTAAAAATAAATAGAGATAGAGACAACACCGTCGTGTTATTTTGGGGTAAACTCTATTTTTTATCTCCATTTTGGGATAGAGAAGAGTATAGCGCGCTTTCTTGCTGAATGCCCTTATACCACTCAATCATCACTTACCCGCGAAGGAAAGAAAAATCTTATCTTATATTTCCTCTATCTCCCTCACCCAGACTCATTTTACAAACAAGGTTAATGTAATATTCGATTTTCTTTTAGGGAAAGGGACATGCGTCGTTTTTGTGAAAACGAAATATTATTATTCTAACTCTTTTATTGGAGTTAAGTTTTATGAGATATAATATATATATATATATATATATATATATATATATATATATATATATATATTAAGGAAAATCGACTGTTTTTATTATAAGGGAAAATAATAATAAATTATTATTTTTGGATTACCTATTGAAGGAAAATACATCCCATTAGCTCCCATAACCAAAAGGAAATCAAAAAATTTCCTATGTTCATCGAAAACGGCGCAGAGCTTTTTAAGTGGTTTGAAAGTTTTGTCATCCATTCTTGCTAAGTCGATTTCAATCGCTTTCGGATCGAGAGTAGAGTAACGGAATCGTCGTGAAGAGAGCGTCGATTCAATACGAGAAAGTGTAGACTTTGTCAAGGTTTTTGCGAGTAAAAGAGGATCAAGTTGTGCGGTTTTTCGGATTTTGGCTTGGATTAGCTTGCTTATAAGGTAAGAGGATCTTCCTACAAGTTAATTACGGTTTCGTAGGGTTTATGTTAGTATTGGATGTGAGTTTATGCTAGAAATCATACCTTCGTGTTCGAGGATCTAGAGTTGTTATGATAGATTTGAAGTTTGTTGAGAAACTTTGTAATTTCCTTTAGTTTCCCTTTTGGAGGTTTTCGTACGATTTGGATTTCGTTTGGTTTCCTTTCCAATGTAATAAACGTTACATTTCATTCTTTAGATATTGAGTTTCTATTATTATCATTGGTTGGAAAAAATTTACCCGAGTCTTTGCTTAACTTGATACGACGTAGTAGATGCTTACGTATAAAGTGAAATTTATTTTATTTTATACGTGCCGGACGTTCCGCTTCGGATAAGGACTCGGTGTCCGGGAACGGGGCGTTATAGTTGGTATCGAAAGCAATAGTCTTTTAGGCATCCTTTCTTGTAAGATAAGATTTTTAGATCTTTAGTAATATTCTACAAGTTTTCTTTGATCATCGGGATGGTGTTCACTAGAACCGGAGCGGGTGCGAAGCTTCTTGGTGAGTGTAGCGTGAGAGTCCGACGCCTTTGTTGTAGGAGGCGGCTTTGTGAGACGTAATCCTTCACCTCACCCAAGCCACACCCTAGCCCTCATACTGCGCCCTTACAACATTATCTCGGCGGAGCCTGTCACCACGACCACGTGAATCCTACACCACGACCCCAACAAAGTACAACATCTATGGTGAACCCGGGGAAGCACTCATCCGTGTCAAACCGTGATAGGAGACATTCCACCGCCTTTATGTACCCAAAGACAACCAACATCTATCCTCCATGTTAGGAAATCACTACGCGGGAACGCAGCGGAATTAAAAATTTATTTCCTATCGACCCAAGATCGACTTCGTTTAAGCAATAAACAAACTAGTAGAGACGGTGGTTACCTTGGTTGATCTATAAGATCGACGCTTTGACATCTGGGAGAGAGTTAACAGCATAGAGCCTTCCCAGTGTTCGCCTCTACCGCTAGTCCACACGAACGGACCCGCCGGAATCCCATCATGGATTCCTATTGGAAAACTCGGTTACAGACCGGCCTTTTCCCCTCTCTCCAACTCTATAGGACGCTTCTATTTTACACAAGAAGCTATTAGTTCTTGGAATTATGATGTACAATTAAAAGCGTGACACACACCTCTTATTTATAGTGAGAGGGGCGCCCACATATAGTGTGGAGGAAAAGAAAACATTTTCCCAATAAAATAAAGAAAATATATTTGATTGATTTATCTCATTTAATTTAATATCTCATATTAAATAAATCTACGAGATTTTGTCAATATCTTATATTGAATATTTCAAGAATATTGTCAATATCTAATATCGATTATCTTTATTTTATTACCATAAATCAATTTAAACTACGCCAGTATATATCGCATATATATTACACAATTAAATCTATTAATATCCAAAAGTCAAACATGTCAACTTGATCAATTGGCTTTTACGTTAGTGTCAATTACACACAAAAACTTAGGCGCCAATTATATATTGATATATATATATATATTAATATCTTATATTAATATTTTCTGTAATACTATTAATTAAATTGCTCAATCCTAACTATATCTTATACACTTCAACGTATGCCCATATAGCCAAATATTGGCTTCCGAATATTCTTTAATTAATATAATATTATTAATATCTTGTATTTAATTTATTCATAATAAATAAATACCACGCATATTAATTTACATACTACTATAACCTTTATAGTCTCGAGATAAACTTTCCTTATTTGGTTATCAACTATAACCACATTTTAATCCATTAGATGTTCTTATAACAATGTGACCCGATAGGCTTCGAATATGTTGGCCGTAGACACAAAGTGCAAATTACGAAAATGCCCTTCATGCCTAACGATCACGGGATGCGTATCTAGCAACACACCGTGACTTCCCCTTAATCATCGGAAGAGTCAAATGCAATGACTACTACCTTTCATGTGAAACAGCTTACCGTGTAACTTACAATCCTATCATTGTAATAATATCCATACGGTCGTTAGTCGAGTGTCAAAACATCAACGACATCGTATCTTATAATCCTGGATATCATGCTCTCTCGAAGTAACTCGTTTACTCCCACTTTGCAAAGATTCACGAGAGTAAGACATTCTTATAAGAAGGCCATTTCGGATATTCGATCCCAATCATAGGATACGCGATTCCCGGACGACCAAATCATGTATACTCCGCGATGCTTCAGTATCACACCCAATCACTACCGCATGATCGCCCCATGGCTAGGGGAAACCTCAATAGTGTCAAAGCATGACAATCCACACCGTGATGCCACGAAGACTCCGGTATTAAGGATAACTACACAACTACCATATAGTGTGACACTTATCCGTGTAAGTGGGTCAGTCTAACGTACGCATTCTCTAATACACGTCCACGCACAGTCCAAGTGTCTCTACACTTCGATAGACGAGATCTATCCCTGCCCTAAAGACGAAGACATCTAATACGTGCTAGCCTGTTCATACTATCAATGCCCTGTTTAATAGTACATCAGCCTAGAGACATTTAAGTATCAAACTTATTAAAGTGATTAGAGATCTCATCAACCATAATCGCTATCATGGTTTCTACATCACGGTTTAATACTAAGGACGTTATCATATAACAATTCATAATTGGTTCTTTAAAAGAACGGATATATGACAACGTAAAAGCCATTTAATATATGTATAAACATAAAGAAATAGTAGAAATGATCCGACCCGGTCGGATCCGGTCCAACCCGATTGGGTTTAGGACACTATTTCAACAATTTCCTAATGTATCACTTATTCAAAGTGACTGCAAACCCGCATTCGTAGCTCCCATCGCCTTCGTAAGACTCGTGATATCGTCCAGCCATATATCTACGTTTATTTATTTCCAAGTTTCAATAAACTAGAAACTTTCCTTAACTTGTTTAAGGATATTCTCGACATTTACCACATTTACTTTCATACTTGCTCGATTGACTATTCATGGACTATGAACATCCAAGCATTTCCTTTATGATGGTTCCAATTGTCGCAGTAGCAAAGAAACCTTTCATAAGCATCATCTTTCACCTTATCCTTAAGACCAACGTCCCAACATAGATAGATCTCTATAGAACACCGACTAGCAGATCCCCTGCCGCGACCTATGCTAAACTCTTTAGCATCACATCTATATAGTAAACTATAATTTAACAGCGGAGCTTAAATCTATCACTATAGATTCTTATTTCTAAAATAAGAACTCATTTTTAATCCAAGTGCTCGTAAAGACCTTGAACTACCAAACATTAATTGGCCGTGACACTAAAAATAATTCTCAGAGAGATATCCAATACCTTACTCAAAAATGTGAACACACCCATTATCCATCTTGCACATTGGGGCATATCCTTCTTTTGACTAAATCAAACTCCTTTGATTATCAAACAAATAAATCGCTTCTAGAGAAACTTGTTTGAGTCCATAAATGGATCTCGTGGTCTTACATATCATGTTATCGTCATGAACATCGAGTTTATGCACTAACGTTTTCAACACTATCATATAGTCATGATACTGAAGTTATAACAAGCATAATTACGAATAGAAGCTGGGCAGTAATAACGCGGCTTATAAAGATAATTACAAGTGTTTACACCTGCATACCCTTCAAACCAATCACTATTAGCCTTATGGTAATCATATTACTATCCATGTCGGCCTTTCGGGGACACTCCCCGCTTGGGTAAAGATGTAGACTATGTTCACAACACTGGCTGTCAGCTAATGGAATCTAATTCGGATTTTATGGCTCCACAGCCACATACTTCTCTCTAATCTTGCCTTTCAAACATTCCTTCATAAGTCGTGAGATATTCATTCTCTTCAAGATGAACATACCAACAGCCTTTTCAAAGCTTGAGGTTATCCAACGTGACTTATAGAACTGCGGCAGTAATTGTGTGCAGCGGTGTTCTACACCTCATCGTTATACGGCGTTACGCTCACTGTTCCAATGGTTGAATATATCTTTATTGGTTCTCAAACTCTTTTGAGATCTTATTTACCTCCCTTTGTCTCCTTTTGGAAGTAACACTTTCTAGAAATGCTTGACATGTTTCGTGAGACAAACATTTTGCTCCGCGGTATAAGTAACAATAATTTACGGCATACTTGCTAAAAGATACTCCACCGAAGTTGTATATATGTCGTACTAGGCTCCAAAGCCTTTCTCACTATGCCTATGACAACTTCAAATCAACGGTTAAGATCGATTCGACATTATCCTCTTCCATATCCAATATGGAATTTATTCAACCTTTATTTTCGGAACTCGGTTAAGTATAAGGGCACTATCCCGAAACGGATAAGTAGATACTTCAAGCATGGCTTGCGTACACACGCTTTATCATATAAAGTGTTGTTTCCATTTTGGGAACACGACCCAATTGCTTATCCCAAAGCATTGGTATCCTTCAAGCCGAGAATCTTATTCTTTCGGACGACTTACTGAAACACCCTTCGGGTATTAATTACTTGAGTCCAATTGAAGATTAATTCCTAAGTAGCTCATCAATCTCATATTCGTACTAGCTCGAACTCTTCGGGCTTTCCGAATTATGCACTTGAAAGTACACTTGACTATTTCTAAAAATAAATGGTATAGACTAATAAACAATTATTTGTGGAATTAATTAATACATGCCAACAAACATCGGTATGTTTAAGGCTTTGGACAACTTTCTCAGATTTTATAACATTTTCATAAAAAGCGGTATTTTAGTCATCTTTAGATAAGATACGTATTACCTGTGACCTTATCCATGCAATCATATGGTTCAACATACGTCGAATGACGTTTAGTTACACGCTTTCCTTCTAGAGAGACTATGTCTAGAATAGCCATAAATCCAAGGATAACGACCATACAAATATTTAGTTGAGATCTCGTCACATCTCATCACATATCAAGTATATAGTGACAACAATCTAGTATGTTAGATTCGGTGACCTTAACTTTATCGGAATAACATTTATTCTTTACAATTGAATATGTATACTAAATCCTAACAAATAGCGCGTATTCTTCATAAGAACCGGAGCATAATAACATTTATTTGGTTCCTTATCGGTTCTTAGATCCCGGAGTATGGTAAGGTGTTACAACATTTGTTTAACCTTATATACGTATTTAATCTTTTTCTAATTTAATCACACTCGTAGATATCATATATCTAAGAGTTGACTTGAACTTAGATAGATTTATCTCAACTCACTTGCCTGGAATGGCTTGATAAGTTCTGCATTTAAGCACATGCCACTAACTTTCCTTTTTAATCCTTTAAGCACTTGTAAATATTTCTTAGGGGAAGGAAGCCATAAGGGACAAAAAATTTGATAAATGGGTACTGTGAGAGACGAATAGTAACGATTTTAAAGCGATTATAAAGAATAAAAATCATGAAATGTTACTTTAAAAATGTTAACTTCATGTGTTAATGTTACTTTTATATTTAAACGATTATTCATAAATACTTCTTTATCTCACATATGTTACTTCGATATATGTTACTTGCATCAAATGTTACTTTTTGTCGCTTATTAAATTACTGATATCCTTGTATCACATTTTTATGATAATTTTGTCGCTTACGGACAAAAAACTATATTTCTTAGTGTAGTCTTCACTGAACTTGAAAGATCCCCATGAGGCTGTGTCTTGATTTCCTTTCATAAAGAAAATCTAAAGTTTATTAAATAGTTTATTTAACCTTTTAAATCGTATTTAAAACATTAACTATTGAATTAACCTTTAAGCAATGGTAGAATTAAGTCGATACTTAAATCTTATAATTTTGAAAACAACCTTTTTCCAAAATTAGATGTGAATAAATTCTTATCACGACGTTTGAATTAATTGTCGTCATATGTTGAATGATCATATTGGTCCGTATCCAATGTCATAGCTTCCGCACTTTCATTAATAATTAAAGTTTTGGAGTCTTGCGTCAAATATGTAGTCTCCTTGTCTCTAACACTACTACGATGAGATTGCTCGTGTCATTGCTTATTTTAAAGTTAAAATTACTTAACCATTCTTGAGAACGTTTCTCAAACAGTCATAATTTGGTTTTACTAATCGAGAAAAACATAAATATAAAAGTTTACTAAAAACTACAACATTAAAAATGAAGATAAAAAAGAGTGTTGTTGTCTATACACGTAAAATCAAATATGGTCTTTAGGATTATGATTTCTTTCATATAATGTCAATTACTCCTATTAACTTTCCAAGAATTTTTCAAAATCCTTTAGTGTTTGGAATCCTATCTAGTTGACTCGATCCCCGACGTGGAGCCGATCGACCGGGTCAATTTCGACGGGTAGGTACTTCTTACCAATCGCGTCTAACGCGTACTTCCGATGGTTTGACTAGTCAGCACCACTTGACAATTCACATCGGCCACATGTAGTGGTCAGCCTTATGTCTCTAAAATCGGACGGTCACGACGTGGGCCAATCACCGCAAGATTCTTAGTCGAGTCGTAACCCAAGTATTCATGAGATCTCATAACGATCATATCTCGATAATGACGATATACCCGTGGTAGGTCAACTCCCGACGTGGGCCGATCGGTTGGATCCGAACAAGGGAAACAACGCGTCGGCTATAATATTCAGGAGACGTATGCATAACTCGATTTTTGTTGTGGGAGTAATTTTTAAATTAACTCGCTTAATTAATTTCGAATTAATTATCTTAATTAATTTATTACGGTCTCATCAAATATATCTATCTGCGTTTATAGACATACATCCTACACATTTATCTAGATCGTGCTTTTTAGTCGTAAATACATCGTATCATATAAAATAAATACGAAGCACAAAATAAATAAATGCGTAAAAGTAACCCCGGTATGATCATGGACTTTTCCCTAGATTAACGGTTTCGAATACAAACGACGAAACCGCGGGTCACTGTCCCAGGGTAGGCTACTTATTGTCGATAGGATATTTAATGCTCCAGCTCTCCAATGAGATCTTTATTTTGCGCCTTTGGTCACAGTGTCTTACGCTTTATTCTTGTTACATTTAATTCTATCTAATAAAATAAATACACCCGCCGCACACGGGGGAGTCAACGGGAATGGGATAAATCTGAGAAAATAAAGTAGGTCGCGTTAATTGCATGTGGCCTGGGGCCAATTTTTAAACCAACGGAAAAATTAAATCATTCACATCTATCCTATCAATTAGTCAATGATCAATCGGGAGTCCATTATAATAAATATTATATCTACTATATCTAATCCATACAATAATATCTTATGAAAAAGATAAATTTAAAATTTAACTTACTTAGTCTTAATTAATCAATTAACATTTAATCTATTAAATAATTTTATCCAATCAATTAACTAATTAACATTTAATTAATTAAATGATTTTAATCGAAATAAAATTAACGATTAATTTTAAACGATTTTAATTTTAATTTGCAATTAATTAAAACTATTCTAAAAATAAATCAAAATTAAAATTATATACTTTTATTTAACGCTTTTGATTCTTAATCGAAAAGGGATGCGATGGTTTCGAAAACCAAAAGGCATCTTCATAATTTGGTTTAGTGCGCTATTTCACGAAAATCGAAATTTTTTGGAAATCGCTGGCAAGCTATGCGCTTTTTACGGAATCGAAATATTTGAAAAAAACAAACATTCCAAATCGGAAATATTTGGAAAGGACGAATAATTTTGGTTTTAGGCGCACTGACTTTTAGTGAAATTTTGGAAGTGGCGCTCGCCTAGCGCTGTCAAATATTTGGAAAAGGACCTAAGCTGTTAATAAAAAATTTGGAAAGGCGTTATTATTTTGATGCGCGTGTGGCGTACGTGTGTGTTAGTCGTTAGTTCTTGCATGGCCACTAATTAAACAAAAGAGAGATATTAATGTATTGTAAACGATATTGAATCGCAATCATAAAAATAAAATTGGGGACCACCGTGTCACACCGGCGGCCGCGGGCGGCCCGGGCCGCCGCCGCACGCCGGCGTCACACGGTGGTGGTGCGCCGCCGATCGGCCGAGCACCACGAGGCCGCCCCCACCACCCCAACCCCAACTTTTCGTGTATCAATTTTGCAAATAAAATCTTTCATCTTTTAATTACGTGATTTAAACGATAAAATTAACTACGCAATATAACATGCTTGTTGGCTTGTGCTTAAGCTCGAAGCTCTCTACGATACCACGCGGGAAATACATGCGGGAATGCGACGGAATTCGAAATTTTATTTCACTGTCGACCAAAGATCGAAGCTTCGTTTAAGCGATAAACAAACTAGTTAGTAGACGGTGGTTACCTTGGTTGGTACTATAAGATCGACGGCTTTGTCCGTCCCCAGGAGATGTAGTTACGCATAGAGCCGCCCAAGTGTTCGGCCTGCCCCACCGCTAGTCCACGTGATTACGGCCCGCCAGGAATTCCGTAAACGGATTGCTTTATTGGAAAACTCCCGCGTTCTTTAGACCGGCCTTTTCCCCCTCTATCACGACTATACTCATAGGATCTTTTCTCCCCATATTCTGTACACAAGAACCTATTAGTTCTTGGGAATTATGATGTACAAAAGAAACCGCTTGCGCCCTCTGTATTTATAGTGAAAGAGGCGCCTAGCATTATAGTGTGGAGGAGAAAGAAAAACGATTTACACGATAAAATAAAGAAAATATATTTGATTGATTTATCTCGTTTATTCTAATATACCGTATTAAATAAATACGGGATTTTGTCGATATCTTTATATTGAATATTTCCAGAGATATTGTCGATATCAATATTATTATCTTTATTTTATTACAATAAATCGATTTACGTATGTATATATCTAACAATATATATTACACACATTAAATACTATTAATATATATCAAATAGTCAAACATGTCAACTTGATCAATTGGCTTTTACGTGTGTCAATTACACACAAAAAACTTAGGCGCCAATTATATATTGGATATATATATATATTAATATCTTATATTAATATTTGGTAATATCTTATTAATTAAATTACTTGCAATCCAAAGTGTATGCGCCATACGATACGTGTAAACCACCGCCAATAGCCAATAAATATTAACTTCAGAATAATCTTTAATTAATATAATATTATTAATATCTTGTATGTTTAATTTATTCATAATAAATAAATACCACATATTAATTTACCTATAACACTTTATAGTCTCAGAGATAAACTTTCCTTATTTGGTTATCATGTATAACCACATTTTAATCGATTCTAGATGTTCTTATGTGTGTGACCCGATAGGCTTCCGAATATGTTGGCCGTAGACAAAACAAAGTGCAAATTACGAAAATGCCCTTCGTACCTAACGATCACGGGATAGCGTCTGTAGCAACACACCGTGACTACAATCATCGGAAGAGTCAAATGCAATGACTACTACCTTTCATGTGAAACGGTTGCGTATAACTATTACAATCCTATCATTTGTAATAATATCCATACGGTCGATTACGTCGCGTGTATCAAAACATTAACGACCGTATCTTATAATACGGATATCATGCTCTACCGAAGTAACTGTCATTTACTCCCACTTTGCAAAAAGATTCCACGAGAGTAAGACCATTAATGCATATAAGAAGGCCATTTCGGATATTCGATCGGTCATAGGAATACGCGATTTCCGGACGACCAAACATGTATACTCATTGCGTACTTCGGTATCACACCCAAATCACTTTACCCGCATGATCGCCTGTATTAGAAACCTCAATAGTGTCAAAGCATGACAATCCACATCGTGATGCCGTGAAGACTCCGGTCTTAAGGATAATTACACAACACGCCACATAGTGTGAGCACTTTATCCGTGTAAGTGGAATTCGATCTAACGTACGCATTCTCTAATACACGTCAACGTACGAGTCCAAGTGTCGCTACACTTCGATGAGACGAGATCTATCCTTGCCACAAGACGAGAAGACATCTAATACTGGTGCTAGCTTTGTTCATATACTATCAATGCACTGTTTAATAAGTACATCGGCCTAGAGACATTTAAGTATCAAACTTATTAAAGTGATTAGGATATCTCAGTACAACCATAATCGCTTTATCATGGTTTCTCTGTATCACAGTTTAACACTAAGGACGTTATCATATAACAATTCGTAATTGGTTCTTTAAAGAATGGATATACTCAAACAACGAAGAAAAAAGAAAACGTTTAATATTTGTATAAGCATATAAAGAAATAGTAGAAATAGATCCGACCCGGTCGGATCCCGGTCCAACCCGATTGGGTTTAGGACACTATTTCAACACTCCACCGATCGGTGTTTACCCGCCACCGTCGCCACCCCTTTTCACCGAGTTTTCCACCCGCAACCCAACATCGGACCCAGCCCATCCTGCCGGTAGGTCACCTTTCACTACCTATACCCCCTTCACCCCCATTTTGATCATCGGCAAGGCATTGGTTACCCACTACGGTTTCTGTACCCCATACCAACAACAACCTTACTAGCAACAAGTACCTTTTTATTTTGGAATTTTCTAGTATACCCACGGACCGGATTTTGAGCAAACACCGTCGGTGGATTAGTATCACGAGCTGAGAAGGAATCGGGTTCAAGACTTCTTTGGGAATGTGGAGCATTCAAAGGCCGAAGAAGAATGGCTAAAGAGGATTTTGAGAAGGCTTGTAGGAATATACGTATGTCCATGAATCTAAGATAAGCCTTGAGTTGGCTTGATCCCGGTTACACCTTCCAGGCCACGACCGAAGTCATGGATTGATGCTATAAAAAACGATAGCAGTGAGTAAAATGCCAAATTGTGATGGATTTAAGGCCATGTTCCACAATGAGTACTTCCCAACAACAGTGCAAGCAGATAAGGCGAGCCAATTCTTAAAACTTAAGCAGGGTATTTATATGACGGTGCACCATTATACCAACAAGTTCAATGAGTTGGGAAGGTTCAACCCGAGAAATTATAAGAGTTGAAGAGAAAGAAGATGGCTTTTGTATAAGAATGGTTTATCATGGGAAATACAAGACGGCATGTTCGGAACCCGGGACCATGGCGGAGATGTTGAACAAGGCTTTGGAAGTCGAGACGTTTAAGAACAAACCCTCGATAGTTATTGGAGTAAAAAGACCTTTGGAGAGTAGCCCGGGTAGAAGAGCAAGAAGCACCTCGCTTGACAAGATGAGAAAAGGATTACGGCACCAACGACGGCAAAAGGCACATGGTAGTGCTTTGGTTTGTCCGAAGAATGTCGAAAGCCGAGGTTCAAGTGGATGTTACCTTTGTGGAGATACGGGACACTTCTTTCGAAAACACCGCCTGTAAGAAGTCTTAGGAGGAATCAATGGAACAACCAAGAAAGGGCGAGTCGACCAACGAGGATTACCTGGCCAGGTCACGGCCAAACCGAGTACCTCTTAGTTTGTTTGTTTTCTTAAAATGTTCTTATGACATGAATTAAATTCCCGTTGTAAGTGTAGTTAAGTTAATGAACTAACTTTTAGGCACATTAGTAACGGGTAGCATAGCTATATCAACATTAATTAATGCGAGAGTGTCAAAACTTTTGTGTTAAGTAAGATAACTATCAAGTTAAGCCTACCCCTCAACCTTTAGGAAATCTTTATGGACACCATCCGGGTACAAGTGAATTAGATGTATTTGAAGCATTTGGTAGAAGATTAGTCGGTGCGGTTCGGTGGTTCGGGAGTGTTTGGTCGGCCGGTTTCATGTGCAAGGGTTTGGAGCAGTTTGGGAACTAGTAGCGTTTGACAACGAGGTTGGCAAGAGCAATTTTGTAAGTGGTTGTCCGTGGGAAACAAAGTGGGCTTCGGTTTGGTTTGTGTTGAAGAGAGTGAATACGGAGGGGGGGGGTTTGAATACGATCAAGTTTCGAGGACGAAACCTAAACTTAAGAGGGAGGAATGTAATATTCGATTTTAGGGAGAAATGGCGGACGTGTCGTTTTGCGCTGAAATATTATTATTCGACGCTTTTGGTGGAGTTAAGTTTTATGAGATAAATATATATATTTTTCGGTATATATATATATATATATATATATATATATATATATATATATATATATATATATTATATGAAAATACTAATTTTTTATTTTTATTATAAGGGGAAAATAATAAGAAATTATTATTTTTGGGATTAACTATTTAAGGAAAATACATCCCATTAGATTTCCACGTAACCAAAAAGAAATCGAGAAAATTTTCTATGTTCTGCATCGAAAACGGCGTGAAAGAAGTTTTTAGGGGTGAGAGTTTTGTCATCAGGTTGCTAAGTCGGATCTCAATCATTTTCGGATTATGGTAAGTAGCGAGAATCGTCGTGAAGAAAGACGTCGATTCAATACCGAAAAGGATTTGCAGGGTTTTATTAAGGTTTACTGAGAAAGAAAGGATCGACATTTGCTTCACGATTTTTATGGGTTTTAAACTTGGATTAACTTGCTTATAAGGTAGAGGAATCTTCCTACAAATTAATTATGGTTTATCGTAGGTTTGTATGTTAGAATTGAGATGTGATTTTGTACTAGAAATCATACCTGCCGTGTTGCCAAAGGATCTAGAAGTTGTTATGATAGATTTGAAGTTTGTTTGTGAAGCTTTGTATTTTGCCCCTTTAGTTTTCCTTTGGAGAGTTTTCGTACGATTTGGATTTCGTTTGGTTTACTTTCCACGGTAATAAACGTTAAATTTCATTCTGTTCAGATATTGAGGTTCTATTCATTAACATAGAACATTTGGAAAAATTTTTGGGGAGTATTTGTTTTCGTTTTGTTTAATACTTCAAATATGGCGCAGTAGAATCTTTACGTATAAAATTGGATGAAATTTATTTCTACGTGTCGAATGAATCCCATTTTAGGATAAAGCTTCGGTGTCAGAGAAGCGATGGTTACTAGTCAGCCTTAAGCTGGGTAGTCTATTTTGTCTCGTGATCACGTTTGATCGCAACGAGAAATCAACACCATAAATCGGTGGAAATCGGCTAAAGAATTTCAGCGGTGGACGGCAGTAGTTAATTGGTCACAGTAGTAGCATAATTTTACCAATATTTGCAAGCGGTTGGTGTCAGTATTAGTTTTCCCACCGGTTTCAAGCTTTGGATTAAAGTATAATATCTCTAGTTTGAAATATAAGTAAATACTTATATTTTAGATTTCTCTTGTAATATAAATAATTTTACATTATCAATCTGACATCTATATTTTTTCTATCTAACTCTTAATTTATTAAGAAAATAAGTAATTACATTGATTTTAATTATATAGTATTAAAAAATCTTGAAAAGTGTAGTGGTGTATTAAATATAAAATATTAATTGGTTGAATGTGTTTAGAAAGTTCAAAAGTAATATTGAAAATCGAAAAGAGTATTAAAATATGTATTAAAAATGTAAGCATCCACATTAATGTTAAGTTTGCCCCTCTGATTGAAGCGGGAGGTTTTTTGTGTGGTGTGTACCTACGTGTGGATAGCGCGTGTAGCCTCGCGCGCCTGTATGTGGCTTTCGTTACGTATTTAAGGCGTGGGGTTACGATCGTTTTATCGTCCGCGTAATCGGGCTCAAGTCCGCTACCCAACGCAGTAAACCGCGATTGAAGCCTATACGCACTAATGGAGTCTTATCCCCTAAATTTAAAAAAAAAAAATATCCTGTATTGACTTGATGAAATATATTTAACTTATTTATTTTTTGTAATGAAATTTCTTTTACCCGTGAAAAACAAAATAATGTATTAAATGGAATTGGTTATGTAGTAATATCTTTTCTTTTCTTTTTCTTTTTTTTTTTTTTTTTGTTTTGTAAAGAAGAACTTTTATTAAAAGTAGGATGGACAGTCCACATGTGGTACAGAATTTTAAATAAATCTAGTCTATCTCAATGGCCCAAACAAGCCTTAAATCTGCGAAATACTTAATCGCCGTCGAGAGGAACACGTGAGTAGGCGGATGAGACAATGTCCGGAGAGTGTATAAGTTTGTTTCTTCAAAACCAAATCCCAAAACATAATTCACGGAATACGTACTTGCCACCGTCTTGTCGTTTAACGAGAATGTGTGGATGTTGGTCTCAAATTTTCGGTGACCCGGTCGTGTGCATTGGCATTCGAAAAGAAGTCATGCCATTGAGGGGAGGGAGGGTTTTCTTTCAAATACTTCGGGGCCCTTTACGGTCACGGATAGCGTGGAGCGGAGTCTCTGCGCATTCATGACAAAGGCGCGAGATGGAGGGGCCAGAGATGTGTCGATGTTCTCAAAAGCTGTTAACAAGCAAGCGGTCATGACTAAGTCGCCAAAGAAAGAAGTTGTGTCTTGTCGGCCCTTTAAGGCTCCAAATACGAGTCCGGTCGGAGGGAAGTAGCCAAAGTATTTTGATTCTCCGTCGTGGCCATCCCACTTACGAACGATAGTTTTTCCATCATCGGAGGGAGCCAACTTGATGTCGTCGTTATTCACCTTAAAGGACGGTTGGAAAATCTTGGCGGATTGTGGCAAAAAATTAAGCCACGAGAGGAGGCCACATTTGCTTTAGGATTTGCATAGGGACTTGGTATTTCTCAACCAAGAGTGAGACCCACGGGGAAGCATCATCGGTAAGTAGCGCCAAACAAGTTTTCCCAAAAAAGCGAATTTCATTTC